>OX465113.1:9173398-9212741 GCA_949987565.1 Luidia sarsii
GCAGAAATATTTCAGTGAGAGGTTTCTACCATAACCATCTTCAAACTGTATAAGTTTCATTTAAATCTGTGAACGTTTCTGTTTTTCGATCTTACCAATGTTGTGTAGGGGCTTTAAAGGAAATTAGGAATACTTCTGCTAAACAAGAGGTATCACAGAATAAACTACATAGGAATACACGTGTATTCCCCAAGCTGAAAATCGGAATCTGTTGTCAAGAGCTTGTAAAAAGTGATGAATTTTCACCCAGAAAGAGAAATCGGATTCCTCCAAAATAGGAACGGTTGGCAGCTATGTCTTAAGTGTTGTCCACAAATTATTGGGGCACTGCATTCTAGTCGGGGAGGGGTTTCTGTCTCCAAGTGTCACCTTTGTAGTTGGGAATGGGCACTTTGAAGGGACGGGACAAGATATTCCGAATCATCTCCTCCTGGGAAAAAAACAAAAGACCAAAGCAGAACCATTGTTATCTTAATCCACTTTTAGTTGAAACAAACCCAGGAAAAACTGACCGGGAACTTTGAAACAAATTGAAAAAAAATTGGCAAAGAAAACTTTGAGTGGACCGGGACTTGAACCCGCTCGAGACCTCTCGATTAACGTACATTGTACGGGTACCGGTGCTCTTCCATCTGAGCTATCCAGCCTTTAGATGGTGGCCTTCCCTAATCAAAGGAAAAAAAACTGACGGGGAACTTTTAAGGAAGGCCATCATCTGAGGGCTGGATAACTCAGATGGAAGAGTCTGGTACGTTCAATCCAGAGGTCTCGGGTTCAAGTCCAGTCTAGCCAATTTTTCAATCTGCTTTTTTTTTTGGGGGGGGGGGCAAATCTCAAGAATACAGAGGACTTGATTTCCAATCCAAGCAAGACTTTTCTGGAATTTTCTAGGGAAGAAATGTTACACCCTCATAATCGAGTATTTCTCTCTTGAGATCCGTATATTCTGTGCCAATCAAGTCACCACAGTGTGCAACATTTGAGTAACCCTAACACTTTGTAAATCACAATATGGCTGTGGTAATTTGGACTTTCAGGCAGGGTTCATTGGTGGTAACTCAAAGCAGGTTTGCCCTAATCAACGAATACTTAACAATGAATGCTCAGCACATTGCAATATTGTCTGCTGACAAACAAGTAGAGGCAGCTTAGGCGGGATTCGAACCCACAACACATAAACTCCCAGTTTCTGGAGCACACATCATAACTTAAAAGCACTGACCACACTGCGGTAATCCCCCATTGATTCACATTCTCGCCGATGCACAAAATCCAAAATGATCCGATTAGATCGATGCGAATGTGATCCTTGAAGGAATACTCACGTGGGGGGATTTGGAAGGGGTGCCGTCAACGTTGCTCAGCATGTTCAGGGGCCTCCTCATGATGGACGTGAACCCCAAACCACTCGGTGATTGACTGGGGGCATCGCCGCTGCCCTGCAGCCTGGACTTCTTGCTAGCGGAATTCTAATCACAACAATCATGAAATCAGTCACGATAATCCAAAATAGCATTGGAATTTGAAACTTTGAAGGAGGGGGTGGAGGGGGAGGAGGAGGAGGAGGAGAAGCTAGGAGAAGGAGGAGAAGGAGAAACTAGGAGGAGATCTTATTCTAAGATGATGACAAAAGGAAGAAAAAGGAAGAGGAGAGGGAGGAGAGGGGAAGGAGGAGGAGGAGGAGGAGGGGAAGAGGAAGGGGAGGAGGGGGGAGGAGGAGGAGTGGGGAGGAGGGGAGGGATAGAGGAGGGGAGGAGGGGAGGAGGAGGAGTGCTGAAAAGTTGGAAAACTATAAACCCTACAATAAACCTTAGTATTGCTTCTTTATTGAAAGGATTGGAAGTGAAATGAACTGTTTGCAGTTTTATTACCTTGGTTTCGGCGTCATTCTCTCCACAGCAATTCTTCCGTTTACTGTTCTGCTGCCGGTCTGACAGGGCAAGACGACTTGGGGCTAGGCTTCTCAACTAAAATAATGCACACAAAACAGGATCACAGAGGGCCATTAACTAGACTGGACTCTCGATCAAGTATCGTTGCAATAATGTGATGGGTCAATGCCATTTGCACTGAATTCGAACCCTGGAGGTTGGATACAACCTTCCCCAGAAAGCCCCCCAGGGGTAGCCCTGGGTACAGCCTACTACAGGCTGAACAGACTACGGGTCTGGTGCTGGAACTAGGCTTGGGCGGTTCCAGGATTTTGGGAACCGGTTCCGGTTCCAGTTAGGAACCGCGGTTCCGAGATAGAACCGGTTCCTAAAAAACAAAGAAAAACATAAGATTTAATAAAAAACAAAAAGACCTCAGTGAGCGCGGTTTCGCGGACACCGCCATGAGCTTGGAAGGTTCAACTACATGCGCGTCTTTTATGGCGACTTAATTTTGCTTCAATGCATTGATAAAGTATACCGAATGCTGGTTTGGCAGTCTGATTGTCATTCATGTATCAATAGGATGTATGAGACATGTTTAAAAGATTTGCTTGAATTGTTTGGCTGCTCATTTGCCCAATATTTTTAACGGAAAATACAACGCGGTTCAATAACGAAACCGTTAAACGAATGGAATCATCCAAACCCAAACTCGGGTCTTCCCATTCTTAAAAAAGGGGTGATTTGATTTCATTTCGATGGAAAAAATAATTTCTGTAGACCGATGAATAAACCGTAGATTGATATAGATTTAGATTTGAAAACATGTTTAGATTTTACGATCCTCTATTCAAAAGCAATTCTGCATGGCATATTAAGAACAGGGAATAAAACCCTTTGAGTAAATTCACCCGTAGAAAGTGGAAGGGTCAAGCCATTACCTTTTGGTTGTTTATTGGACGCGCGCCAGCATGGTTGGCCAGGTACAGTAACATGGATAACTTCGGCAGGTACGCTACAGACAAAATGTACCACGTGGCTACTTCCCGAGTCCTCGATTCCAACGCCTGCAGTCCCCGATTCAAACACCAGCAATCGCTGGAGCCGACAGCTAGCGCAAATAGCCGTGTCGGTCCCAAATCCCACGCAAAACTCGGACCCAACACTGTCCCATATCCCGAGCAATACCCGAGCCCCGCGCGGTCCCGAATCCTGAGCAATACCCGAGCCCCACGCAGTCCAGAATCCCGAGCAACACCGGGGCCCCACGTACGCGATCCCGAGCCCCACGCGGTCCCGAATCCCGTGCAAGACCATAGCCCCACGCGGTCCAGAATCCCGTGCAACACCATAGCCCCACGCCGTCCCGAATCCCGTGCAACACCATAGCCCCACGCCGTCCCGAATCCCGTGCAACATCATAGCCCCACGCCGTCCCGAATCCCATACAATACCCCGAGACGCACGTGGTCCCGAATCCCACGCAATACCCCGAGACGCACGTGGTCCCGAATCCCACGCAATACCCCGAGACGCACGTGGTCCCGAATCCCACGCAATACCCCGAGACGCACGTGGTCCCGAATCCCATACAATACCCCGAGACGCACGTGGTCCCGAATCCCACGCAATACCCCGAGATGCACGTGGTCCCGAATCCCACGCAAAACTCGAACCCAACACTGTCCCGAATCCCGTGCAATACACGAACCCCACCCCACACAACGCTGTACCGAATCCGCTCCCATGCAACACACGAACCCCACCCCACACAACGCGGCGCGCCGTACCGAATCCTCTGCCATAGCAATACACGAACCCACCCCACACAACGCTGTACCGAATCCGCTGCCATGCATGCAATACACGAACCCCAACCCACCCCACGCCGTACCGAGTCCGCTCCCATGCAATACACGAACCCCACCCCACACAACGTCGTACCGAATCCGCTCCCATGCAATACACGAACCCCACCCCACACAACGCTGTACCGAATCCGCTCCCATGCAATACACGAACCCCACCCCACACAACGCCGTACCGAATCCGCTGCCATAGCCATACACGAACCCCACCCCACACAACGCTGTACCGAATCCGCTGCCATAGCAATACACGAACCCCACCCCACGCCACGCCGTACCAAAACTCCATTCCTGGGACACCTCCCGAGCCAAATACCCGGTTCCAAAGCTGGGACACCTCCCGAGCCAAATACCCGGTTCCAAAGCTGGGACACTTCCCGAGCCAAATACCCGGTTCCAAACCTGGGACACTTCCCGAGCCAAATACCCGGTTCCAAAGCTGGGACACTTCCCGAGCCAAATACCCGGTTCCAAAGCTGGGACACTTCCCGAGCCAAATACCCGGTTCCAAATCTGGTACCTCCCCCCCGCGAAGGAACCGGGTCCGAGTCCAATGCAATCGTGCAATAGCCGAGTCCTACGCTGGAGCCGCGCGAGTCCGGCCGTATGTACGTGCAGAACAATGTAAGAACACAAGTAACAAGACGAGATAAATATATCTCTGCCTAGGGAGCCAAGTGAACCCGTCACAACCATGTGGCCTGTAAAAGAATCGCGTGATTGGGCATTGGTAGCCGATGAGATACTGATGAAATCACACATGCTTGGGAGCCCTACTCAGACTTGCACCACACGGCAACACAAGTACAGTGCGTGTAGGCTGTAGTACAATGTATGCGTACAGAATTATCCACGATCGAATGGGGTCATTCAATGCGTTGCTTATTGCTGCCACGTGCAGTACCACAGTAGCAGCCTGCGTTCGATTGTTGTGAATTTACAGGCATACAAAGTAAATTGTACATGTACATGTGTCATGCACCCATTGCACTGTGCATGTACAAACCAACATTGCATAAGTTATCCATGGTTGGGGCCAGGCCATTGCGTGACTGCGTGTTCGCTAAATGTGCGCTGGGCCGCGCTGGCCACAGAGTTTGGAACCGGTTCCTCTGAAGCGGGAACCGTCCAAAGCGGGTACCCGGTTCCAAAAAAAAGCGGAACCACGGTTCCGGTTCCCATTTTGGAACCGCGGTTCCACTTGGAACCGGGAGAACCGCCCAAGCTTAGCTGGAACATTTGCAGCGAGCTTGAAAGAGTGGCAGGGTTATTGCAGACTCAGAACTCTGTCCGTGCGGTGAAATAGTCTCGCTGCTATGGCGTCACTCGTCAATGACTGTAAAGTGTAATATGACAGGTCTGCCCTGTCCACTCAATCAGCTTGGTAATCCGCATTCTGGTGACTTCCCTAAAATTGATTGATTGGTTGATTGATTGATGGATTGATTGATTGATTGATTGATTGATTGATTAGAAATTGGAATTTGGTTGTCTGTGCTTTGCCTTGTAAGCTCTAGACTATGGTTTCAGTAACTTCTTGAATATTATAACTCACTTCATATTCAGAATACAACACAGCTCCCACACTCAGACTTGTAACTTTGTAACTTGTAAAGTGTCAGACCGGTCAAACAGACCAGGGGTGGATTTCACAAAGCCTTATGATGCATCGTAACTCAACCTACGATAGATAACCTATCGTAACTTTTCATAGGTCGTATGGTTTCTGTGTATCTCCCATCATCTTGCGATTGATCGTAAGTTACGATGACTTTCAAATAAGTTTCATGACAAAACAAAAGTGATTTTATACGAAAATGTTGGAAACTTGCTTACTGACTAAAATTACCAAACTGCAAATCTCAAAAATTAGTGGGCCTGATGTTTCCGTTTCCTAGCAGGACCTTTCTCAAAGGTCCTGCTAGGATCGAAACGTCAGGCCCGCTAAATTTTGAAGTTTCATGAAAAGCGACCACATAAAATGCTTTGATTGAAAGTTTGAGTTTAACTTTGACTTTGTCTTTGAGCATGGAGTTTGAGTAACTCACTTGATTCAGTTCCATTCAGAGTTCATACATGTCAAAAGAATCTGGAAAGTAGCAGAGGGAACTTACCATTTCGAGTGTAGTCTGGCACAAAATGGTGAGATGTGGGCCCACTTTAGTATTAACTAATACTTAGTAATACTATGTGTACTAAGTTCAGTGAAGTTACATGCTAAATAAACAGTGTACAACTTCATGTACCACATTCAACCATTCAGCATTGGTTTCGTATCAATCATGCGAGTAACCCCCGGCAGAATTTCTCCCGATTGACAGCGGTGGGCATACCATGGAAACGGCAACAAGTCTCACATTAAGGGCATGCACTAAGTAAGAGACGATCGACTGAAATCCATGATGAATTTGATCTCGAAAACAGCTCCTCGAAGACACGCAGAATGTGGTTCGAAAAGACCGCAGTCGCGCTATCAACATTGATATACCGCCCTCTATTGACTCGTTTTGTTTTCTTTTAATGTCTGTGGTCTGGCTCGGGACACCCCTTCTACTCTTGCAGCCGCCGCGTTATCGATGGTAACGTATGTTGTCGCGATCCTCTGCCGAGTATTAATATTCATCAGGTATGACGTCACTGCATAACGATCCGGGTACGACCAATCCGTATCCGCACTACTGACTATAAGTGTCGCGACACTGCGAGAGACGGCGCGCGTCTCAGCAGAGAATAACTTGCTGCAATTGTCGTGACACTGTGAAGAGACGGCGCACGTCTCAGCAGAGAATAATTCTGGTAGGCCTACAGTGTATTATTCTATCAGTGGTGCGGTTTCGGAGTAGTACGGATGCGGATCGTTGTGCAGTGACGTCATATATGTATATTCATACTCGGCAGAAGATCGGGATAGACTGAAAAAGAGTCGGGAACCAGACGCTAGCAGGTGAACCAAAACTTTTTTTCCCCGTGCACAGGAAAGACACACACAGGACATCAAAGGGGACCGGCCGACGATTTTTCGGTGGAAATGTCAACAATGCACCTGCTTCGCCGAAAGTGACGCCCCGATGATGCCGACGAGCCCGTCCGGAACGGGGTTATTACTAGTCACGGTGGCGCATACGCATAGTTTCCACGGAGAAAACGGGGTGTAGAGATCGGAGTCCTAGATCAGCACGAATTTCCAGCGTGAAAATGCCGGTAGCCGCTGTGGGTTTCTGAAGCCTTCATTGCGGCATCAGTTTTGTGTGCGTGTGTCATCACTGCGTCTTGCGATCTTCGGGGGAATACAGGGCTCTACAGGTAGCACATCTCTCGCTGTATTCCTCTCTGTTTTGGCCACCCTGATCGTGTGGACTCATCGCTCTTTAAATCTCCAAGGAAACGTCGTCACCTGAAAATAAAGGGGTAATCGGGCGGATTATGTTGGAGGGTTTTGCACCGTTTTCATAGCTGAGACATCGAGAGTGATCTGAGACGATTTCTCAGACATCCCCGCCCCTCCTCTCTGTGAAGCAGTCGTGGCACCGCGGCACGAGACTCACCCACTGGTGAAAGTGTCACGACGGGGAAACGATAATTGGTGAGTTTCCACGGTAACATAGGCCTACATTTACGAATGATCGAAATACATGTACCATCGATTGGCTTCTTAAATTATAATGTAAAGGTACTAATTTAATTACTACAGTTTCAAGTTTGGTTAGTAATACTCAGAGAATGTATTTATTATAATAAATAGTAAATTAACTATAACTTTATAAGATGAGTATAACAAGTATACAGTAAGTAGAACACCACTGTAGTGTAATATTATTAATAGATTGTACTTTATTAGTTAGTACGTAACAGTATTACTGACTGTACCTTGATAATATATATAGATTAATCTATAATACAATTCCAAATTAGGAGGGCCTGACATTTTGACCCTAGTACTGTAGTTTTTAGTAAATAACTAAATAATACTACTACTGAGTAGTACTAGTAGTAGTACTAGTAGTACTACTACTACACGCGTACTACTACTACTACTAGTACTAGTAGTACTAGTACTAGTACTAGTACTAGTACTACTACTCACTAGTATTACTACTAAAGTACTAGTACTACTACTGGTACTGGGCCTAGTAGTACTAGTAGTACTAGTAGTAGTACTATAGTACTAGTACTTTAAGTTACTGTGAACAAAATAATATAAATATTAATAATCTGATTAGAATTTAATGTTCTATTTTAGTCAAATAATTTGACCAGACTGGTAAATACAGAATTGTTAAAACTGAAGCAGTATTACTCAGTACATGATATGTATACATTTCTTTTTTGCCATAGATGCACATGTAGTCCCTACTTATAAATTATAATTCAAATAAGTTGGGAGGAAAATACAATGAACATCATACAAAATTGTGCATGCAGTTGTAAATTATTCATTATCCTACTCTGTAATTGTTGTAACTTTGTAGACTTGCTGTAAAATAAACCATTTCACAGTGAGTTTTCTTATTGTACATATATATGTAGATAATATTTACAGCCCAACAAGACCAGGTTTTTTGTGATCACTTTTATACTCATCATTTAATTTTCAAATTATTCAAACAAATACTGTAGGCCTATAAACATGATAAAAGGAAAAACTAACTAGGAACTTTTGAACAATTTTAACAAATAATGGCAATGAAAATTTTGACTGTATGGGGACTTGAACCTGAGATCTCTGGTTTTGTTAAATTGCGTACGGTGCTCTTACCATCTGAGCTATCCAGCCCTTAGATGGTGGCCTTCCCTTATAGTAATATAGTCAACTAGTCTTTGCTGTGGTTTTACATACCAGCACTGATGCCATCTGAGCTATCCAGCCCTTAGATGGTAAAAGTAACAATTTGGCTCGGTTGAAGTAACCGAGAGGAAATTTAATTGGGCCATTTCCACTGGACTTAAAATGGGAAAAGTATCTATCGTCTCGGTTACTTGAATCAAAATAAGTCCAGTGGAAATGCAGCTTAAGTCTTGCTGCTGCTGAACGATTTGTGCAGTTTGGATGCCGTTCATAGTGTTTACCATGGTTACCGACGATTGTATTTCAGCTCTGCGGATTGACGCACCACACTGCGGGCCCCGTCAATGCTGCCAGTCGTCCAGGAGAATGCATCCCCGTCGCAGGCCCCCGCCTCGTCCCTCCTTCCTCCCCCGCCCCCTCCCCCGGCCCGGGAAGGGGGCCTAGGCCCGGGCCCGGGCTCGGACGGCAAGGAGGCCGCCCCCCAGCCCAACGGCAAGGGGAGACCCAATGGCCCTCACGCGGGCCACCCCTCCAAGGCCTCTCCCTCTCCCTCCACCCCCGCCTCCTCCTCATCCTCCTCCTCCTCCAGCAAGCATCAGTTCCATCTTGAGCTGCCGGCCGTCATCCGGGATCCTAAGACGGGCAAGTCCTACCAGCGGGGGCGACTCCTAGGCAAGGTGAGTGCGAAAAGGGTGGGTGTGTTTACCAAGCGGATTAAAGAAAAGTTGGATGAAATACAAGAATTGCTAGTCAAACAAATCGATGAAAAACCGACTGGAAACTTTTGAACAACAAATTTGAAAAAAATTGTAAAAATTGGAACCCGAGACCTCTGTTTTTGTGTACCAGTGCTCTTCCCATCTGAGCTTAGATGTAACCAGCCCTCTGATGGTGGCCTTCCCAAATAGTCAACTAATTGCAACCACTAATGCCCCCGGCAACTGCCTAGCCATAGCCATTGATACACTCACATATGTATACATGTAGTAACAGCCTAGCCATAGCTATTGATGCACATAGTAACAGCCTAGCCATAGCCATTGATGCACATAGTAGCAGCCTAGCCATAGCATTTGATGCATTTAGTAACAGCCTAGCCATAGCCATTGGTACACATAGTAGCAGCCTAGCCATAGCCATTGATGCACATAGTAGCAGCCTAGCCATAGCCATTGATGCACATAGTAGCAGCCTAGTCATAGCTATTGATGCACTTAGTAACAGCCTAGCCATAGCCATTGATGCACATAGTAGCAGCCTAGCCATAGCCATTGATGCATTTAGTAGCAGCCTAGCCATAGCTATTGATGCACTTAGTAACAGCCTAGCCATAGCCATTGATGCACTTAGTAACAGCCTAGCCATAGCCATTGATGCACTTAGTAACAGCCTAGCCATAGCCATTGATGCACATAGTAGCAGCCTAGCCATAGCTATTGATGCACATAGTAGCAGCCTAGCCATAGCCATTGATGCACATAGTAGCAGCCTAGTCATAGCTATTGATGCACTTAGTAACAGCCTAGCCATAGCCATTGATGCACATAGTAGCAGCCTAGCCATAGCCATTGATGCATTTAGTAGCAGCCTAGCCATAGCTATTGATGCACTTAGTAACAGCCTAGCCATAGCCATTGATGCACTTAGTAACAGCCTAGCCATAGCCATTGGTGCACTTAGTAACAGCCTAGCCATAGCCATTGATGCACATAGTAGCAGCCTAGCCATAGCCATTGATGCACATAGTAACAGCCTAGCCATAGCTATTGATGCACTTAGTAACAGCCTAGCCATAGCTATTGATGCACTTAGTAACAGCCTAGCCATAGCCATTGGTGCACATAGTAGCAGCCTAGCCATAGCCATTGATGCACTTAGTAACAGCCTAGCCATAGCCATTGATGCACATAGTAGCAGCCTAGCCATAGCCATTGATGCATTTAGTAGCAGCCTAGCCAAAGCCATTGATGCATTTAGTAACAGCCTAGCCATAGCCATTGATGCACTTAGTTACAGCCTAGCCATAGCCATTGATGCACTTAGTAACAGCCTAGCCATAGCCATTGATGCACTTAGTAACAGCCTAGCCATAGCCATTGATGTACTTAGTAACAGCCTAGCCATAGCCATTGATGCACTTAGTAACAGCCTAGCCATAGCCATTGATGCACTTAGTAACAGCCTAGCCATAGCCATTGATGCACTTAGTAACAGCCTAGCCATAGCCATTGATGCACTTAGTAACAGCCTAGCCATAGCTATTGATGCACTTAGTAGCAGCCTAGCCATAGCTATTGATGCACATAGTAACAGCCTAGCCATAGCCATTGATGCACAAGTTTAGTAACAGCCTAGCCATAGCCATTGATGCACATAGTAACAGCCTAGCCATAGCCAATGATGCACATAGTAACAGCCTAGCCATAGCCATTGATGCACTTAGTAACAGCCTAGCCATAGCCATTGATGCACTTAGTAACAGCCTAGCCATAGCTATTGATGCACTTAGTAACAGCCTAGCCATAGCCATTGGTGCACATAGTAGCAGCCTAGCCATAGCCAATGATGCACATAGTAACAGCCTAGCCATAGCCATTGATGCACTTAGTAACAGCCTAGCCATAGCCATTGATGCACTTAGTAACAGCCTAGCCATAGCTATTGATGCACTTAGTAACAGCCTAGCCATAGCTACAATGTATCAACTGATGTCATTGGCATCAACATAACAAACAACCCCAACTCTAACTTGACATTTTATACTGTACCGGTACATGTGTTTCTAATGACAGACGAAGGTACAGTACTGTACAAAATGCCAAAATGATGAATTACCGGCTCTATTCAGTGCCACACACACACCATGGTGGTGTCATTGCAAACCTGTGCTGTGATGCCCTTTGATAAAGGCTTGAAGCCAGTATGCACACAAGCTTTATCTTCTCCACTGAGATATCGTATTCATTGCATGAAGTAGAAAATAAAGTGAACCAGCAAAGAGGTATAGAGGCCTGGGATATGGGCTCTAGTATGTACGTGCATGTACAATCCCAGCTGTTGCCCTTTGTAGTTACACGGCCAAGTCACCTGTGCACAGCGCGACAGCCATCTACAGTACTCTAGGGCCAGAAATTAGAGCACACATAATGGATGAAGTTACATGTGTACGCTTCTTCTTCATTGCAATGGTGTACTCTGTCCCAGATTTCAAATCCCTCCCTCCCCCCTGATACATCTGAAGACCCCAGGGAGAAAAAAAAACCATCAGAAATACATGTATTTAGGCCATTGAAGATCTAGTCAATGAAGGTTTAGTGTGATGTATTGATGTATCGATCTTAAAAGCAGAATTTGGAAAGGTCCTGCACTGATCAAAATGTCCCATCTCTAACATTTTGAAATACTGTATCTGGGCACATTTGTGTGCTATCTATCTATATGATAGATGTAAGATGTGTACAGGTCCACTCATACAGTATACATGTACACATGTACTGTACACTGCCGTGCAAAAGTCTGATCGCACTCACACGTGTTTTTTCAAAGACCTGTTTTACAGAGAAACTTTCTTAATTTCACATAAAATGTCAAACCTGTGTTATGTGTGTTTATTTTAATCAAATATACCGTAATCATAACTCCACGACGACGATAATCGATTCATGGAATATTTATTAACGTGATTTTAACAGAATGTGGATATTCACAAAGACACTGGTATAGTTTTAATTTACTTAGACTTTGTCAATTTGTTGATTTTGATGATTAAAATACAAAAAGTTTTTTGTTTGAATGGGTGCGATCAGACTTTTACACGGCAGTGTATGTGTGTGGCTTTTCACTGTAACTGTAAGGCTGTTTCTTATATTTTTGTCGCGTTGCTTCAGACATTGTCAGATACATTCAGGGAATTTGATCTTGGTTAGGGGTCACAAGATCAGTCTATTTTGGGGAGGCTTTGAGTTTGAGTCAGCAAAGCTGTTTCCAACATTCTTTTTGCATTTCTTTAAGATTGGACGTTGATGAGATTCGTGTGTGTAATAAGCGGATGGCCTGAGTGTCATCGCGCGGTATGATTGTCATACCCTCACCCCAACCCCCCCACCCCACCCATCCCACCCATCCCATCCCATCCAACCCCACCCCGCGTGGAAATTCAATTTTTTTTCTTTACCACTCCAAGGCTGATGAGTGTAGAATTAGGAAGTCATGATTAAGACCGCATGACAGTTATTGGCACAGCGTGATTCACTAAGCCTTGTTGGTTACCTCTTTATTGGGTGCAACACGTGCCAATGTGCACACATGCCAATTTTTGTAGTCTCGTGGAGACATTGCTTTGTCGTTATAGTGCAGTATTATGTATAAAACCAAGTGAGAAACGATTTTTAAAACATGCCCCTATTTCAAATTTTCAACCACATTCACTTTCTATGGTAGAAATTTGGACCGTACATGTACAATTGTACAGTATGTCCCTTATCTTACATTTCAATTTGCAACAGATTCTTACCCACCACAAATTTTCTGTTTCGGAGTTATTTCAAAATACCAGTTTCGTGAAAACCTTGTGGAGACCTATAGGCCCTACATGTACACCTTTACAATTTCCCTGGGGACATGTACTGTACATATATATTCAACCTATTGGATTATACATGTACGATTGTACGGTATACATGTACATGTAGGTCTCCAAAAGCGATAAGGCACTAGATTCACGCCCGTGTATGCACGTACCATACATGTACAGTACATGTATGTACACACTAGGTACTGGTACATACCTGTACATTTTTGGAGAATTGGGCAAGATAAGTTATTAATATTATTATTATTATTTATTCGGCCAAGGAAAACAAACAAGTAGTACATTCAAGGTGAGAAAGGGTACAGTCTATATCATGGGAAATCAAGATGGGAGAAAAATGGTTGAATAAATGCCAAACAAGAATATACACGTACAATGTATGTATCAGATATGTGATAGGTCAGGATGAGAAGGGGAAGAGATGGGGCAAGGACTGGGGATGAAGGGGAAGAGATTGGGCAGGAGGGTAAGAGGGAAGGAGTAAACAAGCAGAAGGCCAATCCAATTTAAGACGGCCAGGAGGAACAAAAGTGAAAAACACTGCATGGCTCAAAACCCTGTTCCCCGATCCAGTCCTGTTAGAAGGTTGTGCTTGGTAGATGAACAAAGTGGAAGGTTATGGTACGTACAGTGTACGTGCCACCGTCTCTTGTGAGACTGGAGAGTGGCTCTCAAAAGGGCCGATGACTCAACATTTCGGACAGTGCGTCCCCTGTCCCGTCGTCAGGATACAGCCGATGAATGGGACAAAGCTTTACATGGGCCATTGTGTCTAAACAAACAAATTGTGTGTGCACTGCAATACGTATAGATCTATCATTTCCTCCCTGGACAACTTTCAAACTCGCTTGAAATCATTCTTGATTAGTTGATCAGATGTACATATGTACACGTGGGTTTCCCTCTTGTAACTTTGTTAATTTTTTTCCTTTTGTTTGTTTGACTTAAATTGAGAAATTAGCTGTGTCACATCCACTTTGTGTGATCCCTTAGCTGCCGTAGCCTCGTAAATCTCATAAATTAATGCCTTTTAGGAAAGGTCCTGCTAGGATTGAAACGTCGGGCCCCCCTAATTTTTGATGTTCATTTGTTTTTTGGTAATTTCAGTCAGTGAGCAGTTTGCAACATATTTGCATAGATTTATTACTGTGAAATTAAGAGGACCTGTCATTTCGATTCCTACCCAGTAGCAGTTAGTACTGTTGATTGTGGACAATGTACAGTACATAGGCTATACTGTGCCTGTCCAGACTTCAGTGTCCACGTGTACTGTTCATGTACATGTACTTGTACAGAACATGTACAGTACATGTACATGTACGTATTCTATTCTCACTACCGGTAGCTATAGCAGACTAGTGTTTTTTTCCTTGGGTACATGTACATGTACCGGTACCTAAACATGCTGTCAACAGAGCTTGTCATAATTCTATTCTAGTAGTGAATTCATCATTGCACTGAAATGGAATGCTTCACCGCATGGCTGATTCCTTTGTGATCCAGAGTGCATACATGTACAGTGTACTATTGTACAGTGTACAGTACTTAATAAAATAATGGTCCAGTGACATTCTTGAAATTTCGGATATCGTGTAGGACAAGGGCAGACAACGACTGGAAATACGAACACATTATCAATCATGAAACCGCCCTCAAACAGTTAATGCACTCATCAAAGTGCTGCCCTTTGCAGAAGTGGATTAATCACCGTGCCTTCTGAGGAGGAACTTGTCAGTCTGCACATACACGTGCATGTACTGTACATTCGTCATCGCAGTCGTCATCATCACCGCAGCGGTGTATCACTTGGGCCAAAGCCAGCTCCTCCGCGACGTACGTGCCAGCCTGAAAGACACGCGGCCACCCTCCCCCATGCCCTGATCCAATGCATGCAGGCATGCCCTCTCATCCATGCGGTGTCTCATTTTTGCAGCCATCCTTCAATAACATCCTCATCCAATCCAGTCCTTTGATCAACTTCCCCTTGTCCATCTTCACTTCGACATACCGGTATCTTCCCCTTCATTACAACTTCTTCTTTGTACACTGTACACACATGTACCGTATGTGTGTGGGCCTACCAGTACACTAAACATGTTCAAAGCGTTTTTACAACATTTGACATGAGTTTGTTTTTTCATTTCATCTCACCAAGTTGGCCTGTCATTTAAAGGCCCAATTACAACATTTTGAAGATCGGGAAACATCGATGTCCACAGATTTCTTAATTTACACAGGAAATCTTCACTCAAACATCGACCAATACACTGTAGTTGCTCGCGAGTAATAGGCCTAAACTATATCTTACAGTACAGAATGGTACATAAACCATGACGTTCTTTTTTCTACTTGAATCTCATATTACCGTTTGACAGTTTGAGCTAAAATCGTCGCAGTTATTGCTTTATGGGAACATTTTATGATTTAACACACAAACTGTGGCAATCTTCTGACAGTTTGACCTTTACCAACTGACATTTGATATACATGTACTGTACAGTAAAAAGGGCCTTTAAATCATACAGGTACATGTACATGTATGTATGTAGAGTGTGTACAGTACTCAGTAGCTGGAGTTTTCTCGAAGGCATTAACTTGAGAAACCTCTTGGATCGAAACATCAGCCCCCTGAATTTCTGAGATAAATGTACTACATGTACACTAAAATCAAGATGTACATGTACAATGTACATCATGCACAATGTACATGTACAGTGTACATAGGCCTACATACACCACTTCAAGTTTTTTCTTTCTTAATTCTTGGTTCTTATTGAAAACCGATGCAAAGCAGTTCTAATGGTAACCCCCTTGGAGCCGGGTCAGTCAGCAGTCCACTTGTGCTCCACTTAGATTGGAGTAATCAGAGCTTTTCCTTTGTTCTACTCTGACCTCAGCAGTGTTGTTTTTTAACCGGAGACCAGCCCGCTGCACTTAAGCCGTGTTCCCACTGGACTTAATTTTGTCAAACTACCGTGGCTGAGCGGAAGAATGACCAAATTAAGTCCGGTGGGGACGCTCGGTAAACTGACGTCCCTGTCAAGTTACCGCTACCGCGATGTAAAACTAACAGGGTGAGAGGAGTCGCGGAAGACTTCCGCTAAGCCACGGTAACTTAACAGGGCCGCTAAAAAGTCCAGTGGGAACAGCCCTGTCATGTTAAACTACCGCGACCGTGCTGTAAAATGCTATATAAACAGAGCAGCTTCCTGTGTTATGTCACCACTGCACAGAAATGGCTAGCGGGAGCGCGAAAGTGGTGGTATGGTTCCCTGACGCCAACACGCCAGTACAGTACATTTACACGTACATGTACAGGTACATGTACTGTACACATGTAGTACATGTTGTATAATGTACATTTTGTACCATTCAATCATTCATTTGTAATTGTTTGCTGTATACTTCATGTACTGTACTTCTCGTCTTCAAGCTCCGTGACATCGGTGAAATATGTCAGGTTTGATTGATTTTGTCCGACTTTTTTACTGGCTCTGATCCCAGTGAAAATACTGAAGAACAATTAAAGAGGAGAGCTGGCAGATCACCAGTCGGCTCAAAACCGGACATCGTACTACCACTCGTAGTCGCACTAGAAGAAACAATGACCTGTCTTAAAACCCAACTGCCAACGATATATTCACGTGGCGTGTTGTACCCAGCGGCAGTAGTACTAGTCATTACATGTACAGTACATGTCAGTAGCTGACTGTACAACGTTACGATTTCAGCGCGAAAAGTACGTCATTTCCCTCCAAGGGCAAAGGTTACTGTACACAGCAGCCTCAATAATCGGACATTCTCCTCGATGCACGGCGAATAAACACTCCGTCGTCTTAAAAAAAAGTCCACGTGGGAATGCACGGTAGACTAGCATTCGGGAATGTTGCGGTAAGTTACCGCATGGCCGCGGAAGAAAAAATCCTGTGGGAACACGGCTTTACTGTGGTTAGAATGGTCTGGCTCCGTTGGCAAGGGGGAGTCCACACAATTAGGGAAAAGAAAAGCCCCTTTGGCTGGACCCTAAAAAGTCCTTCAGACACTATAGACTACCATTCACAGGCAAATTGGCTAATTTTACAGAAATCTTCTTTCAAAAATTAGTGGGCCTGACGTTTCGATCCTTGCAGGAACTTTCTCAAAGGTTCTCTACCTTTGAGAAAGGTCCTGCTAGGATCGAAACGTCAGGCCCACTAAATTTTGAGATTTGCATTTTGGTAATTTTAGTCAGTAAACAATTTGCAACATTTTTGTATATCACTCTAAGAAATCTCCTGTGTTCACATGTAGGCCTTCGGGACATAGGTCTCTAAATTACCAGCTAGGACTGTAATAATATGGGTGCCTACTCTGCCCAGGGCAATGTGTACTCTTTTGGCAGTGTGTACTCTGCTTGTCATCAGGCATTGTCAGGAGACAGTATACCCACCAGCTCTAAACGTTGAGTTACTGCTACCGGCTCTTTTCAGAGCCATGCACAGTTGCACACACTGCTTCCCAAGAGAGATCTATGTGTTACATGGCGTCACCGCAAGCCTTCCACTTGGTACTTCCATGCAAAAAAAGCCAGCTCTTTTTCAGAGCCACCCACTCCTCCTCAAAAGAGATGTGTTAATTACAGTACATGGTGTCACCACCATGCTAAAAGAGCTGGCTCTTTTCAGAGCCACACACTCCTTCTCAAAAGAGATGCGTTAACAACTGTAATTACATGGTGTCACCACCATGCTAAAAGTGCTGGCTCTTTTCAGAGCCACATGATCCTTCTCAAAAGAGATCTGTTAGTGTTACATGTGATGTATGGTATCACTGCAAAAACTTCCACTTGGTATAGGCACTCTTCCACCATGCAAACCTACATGTACCCTACCAGTACATGTAATTCAAGTTTTATCAAACTGTCCACATTGCCATGCAAACCTTGTCTTGTGTCTGACCTCTTTGGTCTGAGCATGAAGGTAGTGCCCTGATAAGTACACGTGTATTGTATGACATACATGTACACATGTAAATCCCTGGTCTGACCAGCTGACCAGGGTCAGTAGTGATACACAGTGATACTTGTACTGTACCATGAAAGCTTGTACCCTCGTAGTGTACTGCACATGTACTGTACACATATATAACGGTGCCTGAGAGTTCTAGCCTTGGAACAGTGAGCACTGATGGTGATGGTGCTCACCTAGTGACAGGCCCAGATTAGCCAGCCAGCCAGTCAGTCAGCCAGTCAGCCAGTCAGCCAGTCAGCTGGTCAGTCAGCCCTGCTTCTTGATGGCTGCATGCCAGGTGTTTGGTAGACAGCAAAGCTGACTGTCAAGAATGAAGGATTTGGGAGTGCTGTACAAACATGTGTGCAGTGTACATGACATGTACATGTAGTGTACAATACTTTGCCCAGATTCAATTACATACCGGTACATGTACATACTTCACCATCCATGATACAGATAGGTCTACAGTACATTACATGTAAACATGGAAGATAACACATTTCTAAATTAGAGTATTGGAACATGAACTTACATACAGTACGTATGTGTTGTGTTGTGTAGACTGCAGTGAGCAGAGATATAATACATTATGGGTATGGTAAGAGGCACAGCCTGTGAGATAAACATTTTTACAAAGACTTACAGTCCATGGTTAAAATTTAAATGCATACTGTATTGGCTAAATCGTGGACAAAAGAATGGTTTAATGACCAGAGACTGTTTATCCCAATCCCAGCAAAGACTACCGTACATGTACATGTACGTAGTTGGAACTTGGAAGGCCACCATCTAAAGGCAGGTTAAGCTCAGGTGGTGAAGAGCATGGTACATGTACGTAAAACCAGATGTCTCAGGTTCAAGTCCCGGTCCAAGTGCTGTGCATGTATGTCTTCCTGCATTAGCCATGCACACTATAGGACACACGCACTGTATTTGACCACAACTGCTATTGAACCACACGCAATCGGCTTGCGATTTTTTCGACCTGTGTGGACGTGGGCAAACAAAATAAACCCAGTTTTTGAATCGCGATTGAAATCGCGTTCATTTGCACAGTGGGAACGGCCATCATGTAAATGTACACGTTCTCTTTCCTTGCCCTATATGATTGTACATAGGTGCAATTATGTGCATGTGTGTACTGTAAGTGGGCCATTCCTACATTGAAGGAGGTGCATTACACTTCACAGATCTTGTCCTTGAACCATGTGTGCTCTCATGGTGATTGTAATCACATGTTATGAAAGACACAGTTCCCGAAAGAGGTACGTGTACCTGTACCTGTACACAGTACATCAACATTTGCTACTGTATAGTACAGTGCTGTCAGTTCAGGAGTAGACTCAGGACAGGGTTGGGAGAACCTGTAACTAGTGCACTGTACAGATACCGGTAGTTTAGAAGAACAAAATAAAACTGCTCGGCGCAGCATTATAAATAATTTTTGTTAATACTAAAAATTATAATAATAATTATAGTGCATATTCCATCTGCATACTATCTTCATACATGATGCACTTTACAAAGGAAATACATGTGTACACTGTACATGTATTATGTTACACCATTACATTTAAGCATCGATAAAATACTGTATATAAGCCTACATGTACATATTAAACTGTCATACCGGTAATTAGTACACCATTAATATGAATGATTGGCTCAGCACTCAATGCCTGTCACTCTTCATGATATACAGTACAGTATACATGTACATGTATTCCAGAAGATAATAGAAAAAGAAGATTGAATCACAGTGGTCGCCAATTGTTGAAATTCGTGGCACAAAGTCGTGGAGGAGATGCCTTTTGACGCATCGGTCGGTCTTGGCTTTTTGTTGTCTCCAGTCTCGAGCATTCGGTGCGGAAGTTGGACTGATCCCAAGAGGAATTCCCCCGTGACCCAAAGGCGTGCACGTTCCCATCGCACGCAGGGGAAAACCGTTTCCGGCGCGAGCAAACCGCTTCCGGCGCGAGCAAACCGCTCATCGCTCCCCTCGCTTTTTGTTCGCGCTCGGAGGCACGGCAGCTCCGTCGGGCCTTCATCGCTCTCTGGGCTCCCTGGGTATTCTGCAGAGCCTCCCCCTCCCCCCTCCCCCCACCCCCCGGCCTTCCCCACCGACCCCGTTTCTGACAGGGGTTTCGTAACCGCAGACCGGACGTTAGCAAGGAAGTGAATAAGCTAATGGGAGCCATCCTGTCTCATCAAGCGGTTGTGGGCGATCCCTGACTGTGTTGGGGGAGCTATTATAGAGGAGATGAAGGAGAGTAAACCAGGAGCTCTTCTCTTCAACAACGTTGAGGTCTCAAAACTTGCCGGAAAAGCATCTTTAAAGGCCCAATACAACATTGGGAAGATCAGAAAACATCAATGTACACAGATTTCTTTCTAATTTACACAGTTTGTATATGGACATAATAGAATCCTCATGTTGAAATCTTACGGTCTGGGATGCTGTACTTCCCTAGTTAAATCTTCACTCAAACATCGACAAATAGTTTATTACTCGCAAGTAATAAACTATTTGTTACACTACAGAAAGGTGCAAAAACCGTGACAGTCTTTTACCTTTTTACCTTTTACCTTTTTACGGTTTTTTGGGATGTTTAAAAATGCCACAAACTGTGGCAATCTTTTGACCTTTACCAATGTTCCTTTAAGGCTAAGGCTGAACAATAAAATAGAACGTGCTTCCTATCACATGGCATCTGGAAATAGGGTAGGTAATGTAGGAAAATTGGGATTTGGGGCTTTTCTGTCTCAACGGAAAAGGCATATATTTAAAAAAAAAATCTTTTTTGATGCCGAGTCATGCCCTGGCTTGGTGTTAAATTTTTTTTTTACATATACTAGATCCAACAGAAACTCGATTTACATGTATACAGGCTAGGGTTGGTTGTTTGAAATCATGTTGATTAAATCACTCGGGTTGTGCCGTCAAAATAAGGTCACGCCAACTTGCAATCAGAATAAGGTCAGTCGGGAAACACTCCCCCCTCAAAAAAAAAAAAAAAAATTCAAATAAAAAATCGGGTCGCGCCGTCAAAATAGCGTCGGCCGGAAAACCGGAAGATTTTTTTTTTGTCGGGGTGGGCCTAAGATCTCAATTCTCATCTTTGTAGAGGCGTGGAAAACATTCCCTTGAGACTGGCCTGAGACTGAAGACCAATCTCTGTCACTGTCAGAGCAATTTGTTTGGTCATCTGTTCAACTCTGTCCAGACCTCCAACATTCATGTGGCATCAGGCATTGTACGTGTCGGGGGTCCAAATATCTTCTAGACTCGAGGACCGAGTCTATAGTGATGTCAGCGTTGGTCCAGTGCAGTGTGTGACCGCAATGGTGCTTCTTCGTCTTTTTTGGTGAACAATTAAGGAGTCAAACAAATACAGGAAAAACTGACAGAACTTTTTTTTTAAAGAAGGAAATTTCATTAGAATGTTCATATTTGCAAAGAACAGTGCTCAAACTTTACAGTCAATGTCTGTTTAAAAATTGAGAGAAGGCTTGTCATTTACCTTACAGTGTATCTTTGACATAAATTTCATGAAATTTGCCTGTTAATCTACTCCTTGCTGAAACATTATAGATACTTATTACTGATGGATGTACACTTGCATGCGCTGTACAAATATGCCAGGTGCATAAAGCGCATTTTAATGTACTTTCCAAGTACAACGACATGTCCTGTCTCAATCAGTCCACACGCAAGACTGTGTGTGATAAGATTACAGACAGCCTCTCTACACGCCTGTACCTGTGCACATTGCCAATTCAGTCCTTGTGCTCTAGTTCCATGGTTTCTACTTGCCCGATTTGGCTTGGCTTGGCTGCATGTACATGTGTACTAGTACATGCACATTATACACACAGTCCAATATACACACCTGTTACTTCATGCATAATGCACAGCTACATGTAAAGCCTTGGTCCAGACACTGAGACACTATATAGGAGCACCTTGCAGCTCACAGATATCCCTGTTCTTGTAACGTGAACTCCCGCTTTGACACTGCAATAGTAACTCTACTCTTCCATCTTAATTTCCCACCCTACAATAGCTGGCAATGAGTTTCTTATCAGCTGTGGGCTTTTTTATATTGGACACCTTTCACAGAGCTGCAGATAGACACATGCATACATGTATATGAAGTACTGTACGTGTACTTGTACATGTATACATGTGTACATGTACAGTCTATAATTTTAGTTTCAATCTGAGTCATGCACCCATGTGCAATTTTCAATGTCTCAGTGTTCTACATAGTATATGTACAAGTAAGGAGCACATGATTTGTATCAGAACAAGTACTTGTACATGTACACTGTACAGTACACTGAACACTACATACATGTACATGTACAGCTGTACGTACGTGTAGTCGTGTACATGTACATGTACATTGTACAAATGTAATGTGCATGTAGGCCTACTGTATTTTACTGCATTGTACAATTCAAGCAGTGCAACAAGCAATAATCGCATGCATATTTTTGCATATTTTTCGCATTAGCATATTTTCGTCCCACATACATGTAGACATGGTAGATATACATGTATAGTAACATAAAAAATTGAAAATGTAGCAAAATCCTCACGAACTCGGACCGTATACAAATTGGGGGTGGGGGTGTTCTATCCAACAGGGCCCACATGTACATGTACACATGTACTGTATCGATCACTGCAGAGAGAGTCCTGCCTTTGAGATAAGGAACCGCTTGGTCCTGTGTTTGGAATTAAAACATCAGGTCCTCCTAATTTTTTCTTTCTTTATTAACAGAAAATGGGCAAACATGCCTAGAACCTCTGCCCCCACCCCCCCCCCTCCATTCTTAGTCTGTGCGTTACAAAAATGCACCAGCCAGCCCAGTATGGTAAATGCCCCACATGTTGAAAACAGCAGTGCACCTGTAAGCATTGCTCAGCTACGTGTATTAAAGTAGCACATGTCTGCCCCAGCCACGCGGTGACTCACTCCAGGAAGAATTGGTCTGCCTGCAAATTATGAAGCCGGCCGGCCGGCCACCAGCCCGCCAGAGCCCGTCGGTGAAAACCACTTGAACATGTGGCCGTGCACCGGCAAGATCTTACACGGTGCACCACAAGAAGCTCAATCGCACCCACGTACAGTACTGTACAGTGTTCACGCACAATGTACAGTGTACTGTACACATGCTGGAGAAAGATGCACGCAGGGGCTTCCATTGAAAGCAATCGTAGCATTTGTCCACGACAAAAGCGCCTGAATGCATTTAGATCTATCAAATGACAGTAAAATTGTGCAAGCTGCTGACTGACCAGAATGACCCAATAAAAAAGCGAATATCAAAAATTAGGAGGGCCTGACGTTTCGATCCTTGCAGGACCTTTCGCAGAGGCAAATGAGTTACAGGTACAATATACAAAAATGTTGCAAACTGCTTTCTGACAAAAATTACCATAATGCAAATCTCAAAATGTAGTGGGCCTGACGTACGTTTTGATCTTAGCAGGACCTTTCTCAAAGGCAGAGTTACAAGGACCAAAGAGATCTACATGTACACGAAGGAAGGGGATAGGACACGGATGAGAAACAAAGGACAAAGAGTAAAGCTACACGTAGTAGGGCGAGATCAAAGGGAAGGGCTAGGAGTAGTGTAGGGATTAATGAGAACAGGGGGAAAGAATGAGTTACATTAGGAATACCTTGATCATCTGCACAGCTAACAGTAGGATTTCCTTAGGCTATTCCCTTTTAAAGGCCACGCTGTACGCATACATGTACATGTATGTTACTAGTTAGTTGGAAAGGACATTCACACATATTCAAACATCCTAGCAGTAGCACTAGCAGGACAAAATAATGCAGAACAAGGTATACCGGTAATTTTATTCAGTAAACAGTTTGCAACATTTTGTTTTATAAATTGCTCCCAGTAGTATTAAACAAACAGATAAATGAAAAACTGACTTGGATTCCTTATTCCAAGTTTCCAAGTTTCTAACCTTTGAACACGAGCACTGGTATGCAAAACCTCTCAGGTCCAGTTAAGATTACATTCTTTGCAAGTTTGTCTAAAATAATACACAGATAATTGTAAAAAAATTGTACATTTTTGTAGGCACATTTTTTGTTGTTGATGGCAGGAGTGTTATTCATGAAGGACTTGCCCTACCACTACATTTACCTTACATGTGTACATACACAAACAGTACATATATACACAGTTATATAGTAGGAAATTTGAATTGAAATAAATACAGTTCATTTTTGTATTGAATTTGACGGTACACAGCAGTAATACAAAATATATCATGTAAAACCAGTGCAAATGTACGATTTTAATTTACATCTTACATGTAATGATCAAAATTATGCAAAAAAATATGGCCCAGATAGAATTTTGATCCTACATTACTTAACAGTACTTAGCAGGACCATTTTCTGAAAGGCTTACACTGTTACAGGTATGTTTTGATTTTTCATTCCAACAGTAATCATTTGCACGAACACTTTTTGTCAGTTTGTGAAGCAATTAGTATGCAGCAGACATGTACATGTAATGCACTGCTCATAACTGCTTGTACAGTTCATGTACATGTAACTGAGCAGCGAGCAAGGCTCCAACCTGCCTATAAGCACCAAAACGCACTGAGCCCCTGGCAATCAGACATAATCAATAGACGGAATGATCCCAGCCACACTTGCAATCATAAGGTAGCCTAATTGGGCTAATGTCGGTTGCACTACACCCAAACAGACGACTCAACGCTTGCATGAAAATTTAGAGGGAAGTGATAATAGTAGGGCCATTCCCACTACACCAAATAAACGCAATTATTTGGATCGCGATTTGATTCGCGATTTATGCAACTCCACTTTTTTTTTGCGTCTGGGGACACAATAAACGTGATTATTAGTGGGATTTTGAATCGCGATTCGGACTCAAATAATTGCGTTTATTTGCGACGCGATGTGTGTGGGAACGCTCCGCTCAAGTCGAACTGGTTTTTTTGAAGCCCACGATGCATTGTGCAAGCTTGGCATTTCCTGCCAGCAGCTTACTGCCGGGAAGTGCAGCACAGGGTTTGTTTACTTTCGTCAGCGAGTCCCGCCATTCCCGCTTGCGCAGCGCGACCATTATGCTAACCGCAATTGGCTTGCATTTATTTGCGACGCATTTATTTGACCTGTGTGGACACGACCCAAAAAAAAAGGTTTTTGAATCGCGATTCAAATCGCGATTATTTTCCTAGTGGGAACGGACCTATAGTGTCCCTAAACAACGTAGGATTTGTAGGATTTGTATTAAGTAGGATTTGGGGAGGTTAGGGTTAACCCTAACCTCCCCAAATATACACCCAATGATTAACATATACACAGACATGGTCACAAACACAGACAGGTACATGTAGGCCTATATGTAGACTGTGACTCCGTAAAAAAAAAATCTTACAAAACTTGCA
The DNA here is from genome assembly GCA_949987565.1 of Luidia sarsii. Lineage (NCBI taxonomy): Eukaryota > Metazoa > Echinodermata > Asteroidea > Paxillosida > Luidiidae > Luidia > Luidia sarsii. The sequence continues at coordinate 9,198,962 of OX465113.1, forward strand.
ATTTGATCCTAATTACTGCTTGCAGACACATGCTGCTTGTGAAGATAATTTTCAGTTTTGGAAGCAAAACCTGATGACAGAGAAACAAACGATTAGTGTCAAGAGATTTAGTGCAACATTCAGGGATGTAAGACTTCCGGAAATTTCTGGATTTCCGGAAATGCTGTGATTTTAATTAGGCCTATGTTTTTATTTTTATTTAATTTTGATTTTATTTTATTTACCGGTATTTTTATTTATTTATTTATTTATTTATATTTTTTGTTCGGTCTCGTTAATTGTCTCTCATCATTCTGCCAGATTGCTGCCAATTTGGCCTCTAATTGGATTAACCATCTGATCTACACTCTAGTCTTTGGTGTGGGACGTTCAAGAAATTGGTTCAAATGATTTTTTAGAATTACATGTACATCCCTTCTTTCTTTCTTTTTATTAATATTTTGGCCAGAAAAAAATGTTTGCCTTTGATCCTGCAGGCTCAGAACGTCAAGATCTCAGAAAATGTTCAGAGATTTTCAAAAAACTCTTTCATTCCCATGCTGAAAAACACCCAGCCACACAAACACAAACACACGTGTGTACATGATACACTGTACATTGTACATGTACCCGTACATATACATACTGTACATGTACATGTATGTAGGCCATAGAGTGATGTAGGCCTACATTGTACATACATACGTGTATGATGTACATGTATGATGTACATGTATGATGTACATGTACATGTACATGTATACGTGTACATGTACATCACAGTACATGTACAGATGTATGTACATGTACATTGTAGGCCTGCATTGTACATCGAGGTGTTCATTTCAAGTTCTTAAGATAGTCAATGTGCAATTGGATTGCTTTCATTGTGTTGAGCGACTTTAGTTTAACATAATATGCACGATCTGCCCAGCATGTCATTTTGGTGGTTTTCTTTTAGTTTAACAAACACCCCGGCAAAGACTACATGTAGGTCAGTAGTCGACTACTTGGAAGGCCACCATCTAAGGGCTGGATAGCTCAGATGGTTAAGAGCACTGGTGTGCCAAAGACTAGTTGACTATTTGGGAAGGCCACCATCTAAGGGCTGGATAGCTCAGATGGTAAGAGCAGTACTGGTGTGCCAAAGACGAGTTGACTATTTGGGAAGGCCACCATCTAAGGGCTGGATAGCTCAGATGGTAAGAGCACTGGTTTGCCAATGACTAGTTGACTATTAGGGAAGGCCACCATCTAAGGGCTGGATAGCTCAGATGGTTAAGAGCACTGGTGTGCCAAAGACTAGTTGACTATTAGGGAAGGCCACCATCTGAGGACTGGATAGCTCAGATGGTTAAGAGCGCTGGTGTACCAAAGACTAGTTGACTATTTGGGAAGGCCACCATAAGGGCTGGAAAGCTCTGATGGTAAGAGCAGTACTGGTGTGCCAAAGACGAGTTGACTATTTGGGAAGGCCACCATCTAAGGGCTGGATAGCTCAGATGGTAAGAGCACTGGTTTGCCAAAGACTAGTTGACTATTAGGGAAGGCCACCATCTAAGGGCTGGATAGCTCAGATGGTTAAGAGCACTGGTGTGCCAAAGACTAGTTGACTATTAGGGAAGGCCACCATCTGAGGACTGGATAGCTCAGATGGTTAAGAGCGCTGGTGTACCAAAGACTAGTTGACTATTTGGGAAGGCCACCATAAGGGCTGGAAAGCTCTGATGGTAAGAGCACTGGTGTGCCAAAGACTAGTTGACTATTTGGGAAGGCCACCATCTAAGGACTGGATAGCTCAGATGGTAAGAGCACTGGTGTGCCAAAGACTAGTTGACTATTTGGGAAGACCACCATCTGAGGGCTGGATAGCTCAGATGGTAAGAGCACTGGTGTGCCAAAGACTAGTTGACTATTAGGGAAGGCCACCATCTAAGGGCTGGATAGTTCAGATGGTAAGAGCACTGGTGTGCCAAAGACTAGTTGACTATTTGGGAAGGCCACCATCTAAGGGCTGGATAGCTCAGATGGTAAGAGCACTGGTGTGCCAAAGACTAGTTGACTATTTGGGAAGGCCACCATCTAAGGGCTGGATAGCTCAGATGATAAGAGCACTGGTGTGCCAAAGACTAGTTGACTATTTGGGAAGGCCACCATCTAAGGGCTGGAAAGCTCAGATGGTAAGAGCACTGTGTGCCAAAGACTAGTTGACTATTTGGGAAGGCCACCATCTAAGGGCTTGATAGGTCAGATGGTAAGAGCACTGGTGTGCCAAAGACTAGTTGACTATTTGGGAAGGCCACCATCTAAGGGCTGGATAGCTCAGATGGAAAGAGCACTAGTAGTGATTGTGGTACAGTACATGTACATGGACGTTTACCCAGAGGTCTCGGGTTCAAGACCCATTCCAGCCAAAGTTTTTTTTGCCAATTTTTAAATTTTTATTCCTTTTTGGTTTGACTAACCTTTATTACTGTACGTGTCCTTTCAACTCGTTCCTTTGCTTTGTCCGCAGGGAGGCTTTGCGAAATGCTACGAGCTCATTGACTTGGAGACACGACAGATCTATGCAGGCAAGATAGTGCCCAAGGCACGCATTGCCAAACCATTTCAGATGGAGAAGGTACGTATGCGCACGGGTGTGTCATCGGTTTCCCTCTTTTCATTTTCACATTTCAACAGGCTCTTTTCTTCGTCTTTTCGTTTTGCCTGAGACCGTCCACTCCCTTGAGAATCGGTGATAAAAAGAAATAATGATCTGACCAAAAATGCATATGCACACTGCAAAATAAAAAATTGTGCACGCTTGGCTTGGCAAACTGCCCACTGACTTAAATTTAAACGACAATTTTTTTTTTAAATTAATATTGAGGGCCTGATGATCGATGTTTCGATGCTAGCAGGAACTTTCTGAAATTCAGAAAGCCTTTGAAAAGGGTTCTGCAGTCCTGCTAGGATGGAAACATCGTGCAGACACTTATTTTTTTGACGTAGGCCTACGTACTGTACACGCGCTGTAAGTTATTCTCAGACAATAGCCTTTTCAATAAATAGTATTGAATGTGTGATCAGCAAATGGAATATGTTATCATTGTACGATATATACATGTACATGTACAGTATGTACATGTACATACATGTACATTTGTACATGTACATGTAGGCACATGTACAGTATGTACATGATGTACATGTAGGCATGTACAGTATGTACATGTACATGTAAATGTAGGCACATGTACATGTACATGTACATGTATACTGTACATGTAGGCACATGTACAGTATGTACATGTACATGTACAGTAGGCCTACAATTTGTGTATTCCCTATTGATTGGTTATCCTGAAGTTTTATGTTTTAAACCCCTTGAATTTTTATAAAACATACAGTAAAATGGCGATAACTTTGAACCTGGTTGATTCGAACCTCCGTTTACCTCGAATGCATACTGTATTCCCGACAAAAGAATACATGTAGGTCTATACATGTAAATTATGCATGTACAATAAAAACAAATTAACTCGAGTCAAATGCCGGATAACTCATACTTTTCATCCATTCCCCTGCAGTTCGGCGTATCGAGATTTTACTGTGCAGTAGACCTTTTTACATGTATATAGTGTATTTTTACTGATAGAACTAAGTTTTTAAATGATAGCTTTGTGAGCTTGAATTCATGGGAGATCAGTTAGTTTGGCCATGTTTGCCACTAATGGATAATGTACAGTACAGTATGTAGGGTAAACAAGAAATAAATAGTACTATTTTCACAAAAAAATTAATGTGATAAACAGAAATGTTTCAAACTGCTTACTGACTAAAATTACCAAAATGCAAATCTCAAAGTTTTGTGGGCCTGACGTTTCAATCCTACATTGTACATAGCAGGACCTTTCTCAAAGGCAGAGTGACAAGGACAAAACAGATACATGTACATGTACATGTACATGTATGCTATAAAAAGATTAATGACACTACAAGCCTTGGCCCTGTACCTTATTAATTCTGTCCTCAAACGCTGGCTCTTTTTTTCCCATCGTTTCATTTCCTCTCCTGTCACCAACTGCACATGCACCCCATCTGCCCAATTTTTTTTTCAACGAGTAAAAAAAAAATGAAAATGTCATTATCAAATTAATTGCCAGTCCATTAACACTTAACAGGCCCTAATGAGAAAACGAAAGAGAAAGAAGCATTTAGAAAAGAAATACGAACCCCCCCCCCCCCCCATCCTCCGGAAATTTAGACTTTTTGTTTCGAGACAGGCCAATGCAGGCAGGGCGGTCCAGGAAAGACGTGCCCCATTTTACTGGATGGAAATTTCCCCCGTGGTCATGTTCATTATTATAAGGGGGCTTGTCAGGTCTTTGGCGTTACACGAGGAGAGAGCCGGGGACGAGGTGTGAATGTAGACACTGGCTGGTTAGAATTGTAATTCCTTTTTGTTGTCGCTGGAGGGGGGGGGGGTTGAGGAAGGGGAAGAGTGAGGGGGAGGGGGTTTTCAAGAGTGGATGGGGAGGTTGGGGCCAGCCTTCCACTATCTGATGGACATTTGTCTGAGATGTGTCTGGCTGTCCGCCTGCCCGCCTTCCTACTATGTATCACCATGCCTCTCTTTCTCTCTCTCCCTGCCTGCCTGTCTCCCTCTCTCTCCCTGCCTGCCTCCTTCCCCCCATGCCCCCCAGTCTCTCTTCCTCCCTTCTTCTCTCCTCCCTGCCTGCCTGCCTCCCTCCCTCCCTGCCTCCTTGCCTCCCCGCCTCCCTGCCTCCTTTCCCCTTCCTCCCTGCATCCCTCCCTGCCTCCCTACCTCCCTCCCTGCCTCCCTACCTCCCTGCCTCCCTGCCTCCCTGCCTCCCTGCCTCCCTGCCTCCTCGCCTCCCTGCCTCCCTGTCTCCATGCCTGCGTCCCTACCTTTCATCCCTATCTCCCTGTCTGCCTCCCTCCCTGCCTCACTGCCTCCCTGCCTCCTTGCCTGTCTACCTGCCCGCCTGCCTCCCAACCTCCCTGCCTCCCCACCTCCCCGCCTCCCTGCCTCCCTGCCTCCTTCCCTTCCTTTCTTCCTTTCTCCCTGCCCCCCTGCCTCCCTACATCCCTGCATCCCAACCTTCCACCTTCCACGCATTGCACTAGACAGGTGCTGACATAGCTAGACGCAGTCTGGCGGATATATCAGGCCCTGCTGTACAGCCGTTGCGACGTCTGCTGTTGTTTTAAGGCAGCCGTATGGGGGAGTTGATGTACAAGCAGACAGCAAGAGATGTCTCTCAGTGGCTCACTGCGGGGCACAGCCCAAACTCGGCCGGGATAGAGAAACAAAAACAAAAATCCAGCCAAACCTCTTTGCAGAAGCCTGCAAGCCTGCAGTACTCGTAACCTGCTCTGGCTCCTATACCCTTTTACACCCACCCCTCCCCCCCCCCTTCGTCCCTCCTTTTCCTCTTTCCGTTCCTCCTCTGGAGTGCTGAGTGCGCATGAAACACTATCAGACCACTGCTTTTTACATTTTGCCTCGAGGACCGAGGCTTGAATATTAAAAGAAAGAAAGAAAGGAAAAAGAAATTGCAGACACCGAGCGCTCAGACTAAGAGCCCATCGCAGGCCATGCAATGTGACTGAGATCTGATTATGAGTGGACCGGCTCCTGACATGCAGGAGACACAGGACAGTGGCAGAAGAGATTATTCCCTCCTCCCCTAGATGGGCATTATGGCTTGGTTTAGCAAGGTGGTGGAGTAATGTGTGAAGTAAAATGATGCACCAAAAATGTGCCTCCTCCTCATCCTCCTCTTCCTCCTCTTCCTCCTCTTCCTCCTCTTCCTCCTCTTGCTCCTCTTGCTCCTCTTGCTCCTCTTGCTCCTCTTCCTCCTCTTCCTCCTCTTCCTCCTCTTCCTCCTCTTCCTCCTCTTCCTCCTCTTCCTCCTCTTCCTCCTCTTCCTCCTCTTCCTCCTCTTCCTCCTCTTCCTCCTCTTCCTCCTCTTCCTCCTCTTCCTCCTCTTCCTCCTCTTCCTCCTCCTCCTCATTCTCCTCATCCTCCTCTTTCTCCTCTTCCTCCTCTTCCTCCTCTTGCTCCTCTTGCTCCTCTTCCTCCTCTTCCTCCTCTTCCTCCTCTTCCTCCTCTTCCTCCTCTTCCTCCTCTTCCTCCTCTTCCTCATCTTCCTCCTCTTCCTCCTCTTCCTCCTCTTCCTCCTCTTCCTCCTCCTCCTCATTCTCCTCATCCTCCTCTTTCTCCTCCTCCCGTCCTCCTTCTCAGCCTCCTGCTCCCTCTCATCTTTATCCTCCCCCTCATCCTCCTTCTCCTCATCCTCCTCTTCCTCCTCCCCCTCCTCCTCCTCTCCCTCCTCCACCTCCCCCTCCTCCTCCCCCTCCCCCCTCCTCCTTCTCAGCCTCCTCCCTCTCATTCTCATCCTCCCCCTCATTCTCCTCCTCCTCCTTCTCGGCCTCTTCCTCTTCCTCATCCTCATCTACACCCTCATTCTCATCCTCACCCTCACCTTCACCTTCACCCTCACCCCTCCCCTCCCCTCCCCTACTTCCTCTTCTCTTTGTCCCCTTTCCCTCCCCCTCCTTCACCTCCACCTCCCCTCCCCTCTTCCTCCCCTTCCCCCTCCCCCAATTCAGATTGTCTCCAGCGTTGATGTTCTGGCATAATCGGCCGTGCGTGACCTCTTCATCCTCCTCTTTCTCCTCCTCCCGTCCTCCTTCTCAGCCTCCTGCTCCCTCTCATCCTTATCCTCCCCCTCATCCTCCTCTTCCTCCTCCCCCTCCTCCTCCTCTCCCTTCTCCTCCTCCTCTCCCTTCTCCTCCCCCTCCTCCTCCTCCCTTCCTCCTTCTCAGCCTCCTCTCTCTCATTCTCATCCTCCCCCTCATTCTCCTCCTCCTCCTCTTCCCCCTCCCTCCTCCCCCTCCTCCTCCTCCCCCTCCTCCTTCTCAGCCTCCTCCCTCTCATTCTCATCCTCCTCCTTCTCGGCCTCTTCCTCTTCCTCATCCTCATCTCCACCCTCATTCTCATCCTCACCCTCACCCTTACCCTCGCCTTCACCTTCACCCTCACCCCTCCCCTCCCCTCCCCTACTTCCTCTTCTCTTTGTCCCCTTTCCCTCCCCCTCCTCCACCTCCACCTCCCCTCCCCTCTTCCTCCCCTTCCCCCTCCCCCAATTCAGATTGTCTCCAGTGTTGATGTTCTGGCATAATCGGCCGTGCGTGACCCCCAATAGAAATCCATTTCCCTGTCCGCAAAGGCACTCCAGCAAGTTCTCTATCCCAAGGTGACTGGTTCACTGATTTATCAGCTGGCCTATATCCTGTGTACATTTACATACACATGTACTGTACAGTGCTGTGAGACGGGTGGTTGATTGTACAGTATGGGGTAAAATAGGACCATTTAATGAAAGAGTGTTTCATTCTGAAGGTTTTCGCACCTATGTAAATGAGAATTGTTTTCTCTTTTCCAAAGAATGTTCATGTTTTGTGGAAAAGAATATCACTTTTGGGGGATTTTTTTTTTTTTTGAAAAATATTTCAACTTTTGGAATTTTGTTTTGTGCTTTGGGGAATGTGTCACCTTTTTGTTTCAATTTGTTTCATCGATATTAGAGATGATGTACACTGTACATGGTGTCAGCACAATCCTCCTAGGAACTCGGTATTTCAACCGTGCAAAACCTTCAAATCTTATCTAAATGAAGTGAGGCTGATTTTCAGCCAGAGGTTTGTCTTTGCGCGGAAATGAGTGGTCTCCACCTTGTGGGGACAAGCCGAGGGTATGCGTACACACACAGCCTCGTTTATTGCCACTAAAGGACCACCGTGGTGTGCATGCCCCTCTCGTCGACAGACAAAAATGGCGTCCCGCCCCGATTGCAGGCACGCAGTTTCCCCAAAAAATTGCTCGCACGACCGTAATGCACGCATGCAATTCCACGCCGTTCATATATTTACTTGACGTGCAATTTTGAAACCCTGTGCTCACAGTATATCTCTCCCCTCTCCCCCCTCTCCTCCCAGTTTTCCATCCCCGCGGATCTCCGTTTGTAGGCACACTCGGGTGACTGACATGCCCGTAGGTGGTTGCCGAGGCAATGGCGGGCTATCGTCTTTCAGCGACTGCCCGATTTCCTACCCTGTGCATTTTAATTTTTTTTTCCTCCTTTTTTTTTTATTTATTTGGATCCGCAATTTACGCCCACGCACTGGGAGCCTGGAAAAATATCTTGAGAAAAAACGAGACGAGACAGATTCTGAAAGGAGAAAATCCATACAGTCATTACGTATGAATTTGGGCAAGACAGACAACTTAGAAATGCAGGAAGACATCAACTTAGAAATGCAGCTCATGCACCGTACAAGTTATGACTGCTAAACATCAGTGTTTCCTGATAATTAGGTTTGCGGTGACACGATATATATTCTCTTTTGTGAGTAAGTGTGGTTCTGAAAAGAACCGGAGAAACTCGACGTTTCGAACAGTGTGCTCTGCTCGTCTTCAGGAGACTGCTGGATTCCAACTGGGAGTGTGGCTTACATGTATGTAGAGTAGAGAGGGATCCTGGTGAGGGGATTACATGTAGCTCCCTCCTTCATCCTTCACTGAGCTAATCCCCTCACCAGGATCCTTCTCTACACTACATAAGCCCCACTCCCAGTTGGAATCCAGCAGTCTCCTGAAGACGAGCAGATTACACTGTTTGAAACGTCGAGTTCCTCCGGTTCTTTTCAGAACCACACTTACTCACAAAAGAGAATTTACATGGTGTCACCGCAAACCTAATTATCCTGCTATTCTCACCATGCAAACCTTCAAATCTCATCAGTGTTTCCCCTGCATATCATTAAACCCCTACGTCATTGGTAAGATCGATCATCAGAATAGTGGAAACCTTGCACTCAAATACATGTACAGTTGTACACTACATGTATTTCTGCCAAAATATTTTGGGAGAATTTTTTATTTTTTTTATTTTGGGAGAAAAGAGTAAACGAAATCTTTTACGTCTCAAATGGGTTTTTTTCGGACACAGGAACTTATACATCAGATAATTATGGGATTATGATTTTACCAGAGCCGATGTTCACGGTACGCAGACCCAAGACGTGTCCCCCCCCCTCTCCCTCCTCCTCCTCCTCCTCCCCCTATTAATTGTAGCTTAAATTTGCCGGCCCAGACAAAACACGACGCAATTAGAATTTTCCTTTTGCACCCGTCCCTGTCGTCCGTGGGCGAGCAACGTTAATCATTACAAGATCACACGGTGTCGTCCACCCCCACCCCCCACCCCCTATTCTACCTCCCCCCACTCCATCCCACCCCCGCCGTCTATTGCTCGGATATTTTCCCCCTCGGGCCGCATCTGAAGGAAAACACGAAGGAGACGGACCCTCCCCCTCATATGGTTTTTCTGATTTATGGGAACTTTTAAGGTTCAGGAAATTAATATTTTTTCGGTCACAGACTTGTTCAGCCCCCGCAGTTGACCAGTTTTTGTGTCGTTCATTTTTTTTTTTTTTTTTTTATCCATTTCAGCTGCCCTGGAATTTATGTTTATGAATTTTGCAGGCTGCATTTAGCTCAAAGCAAGCCATTTCTGTACAGCTCGGTGCGGGACTAATACGTAAATGGAGGCCTGTATCAGTACACTTTCTCTCCGCCACTTGTGTGTGAAGAATTGAATGGGGCAAACATTTTTGACACTTACAGTAGATACATGTATGTACGTGTACCAGTTTAGTTGGCCGACATGTTTGTCTCTGTAAATTCAAATCGGGCCTTGTTTTGCTGTTTTGGAGCAAATTAACAATCTAATCTACCACTTTTATATACATGTATCATAAAGGTAATCCTCCCAGATATGTAAAAGAAGTCAAAATGTTTCGTTCCCTAGGAAATGGATGTGTTTGGGAAGTTCTCCCATACGAGTACGGGTGCACACCGCGCTCGCATTGACGCAGCTGTGCTGAACATTAGAACCAATTATGAAATTCCGCATGAGCGAGCGAGCGATTGAAGCAAGAATGAGCGGATTAAGAGGAAACTTACAAACAACCAAGCGCGCGTAAATGTACAAGTTAACGGTCGGGTTGGATGGTGCATAGATAAATAGAGACACAAACAGTCATGCCATCGTAAGGCTTTGTGAAATCCAGCCCTGGCTGGATTTCACAAAGCCTTACGATGCATCGTAGCTCAACTTACAATTGATAACCCACCGTTAGTTGTGATAGGTCGTGTGGTTTTTTGTGCAGTGCTCATCGTCTTGCAATTGATGGCAAGTTACGATGAGTTTGGTGAAATCTTTGCTTTGGTGAAATCTTGGTTATACATGTATGAAGTCAGGAGTGGATTTCACAAAGCCTTACGATGCATCATAATTAACTTACGTTGTATAACCCATCGTGGTTTCTTGTGCAGCGCTCATCATCTTGCGATTGATCGTAAGCTGCGATGAGTTTGGTGAAATCGACTCCTGGTTGTGTAAAAAAATGCTGGACAAGACAGACCGTCATGGTACATGTATAATGCACGGTGTACGCCTGCAAGCACAGGTGTACAGTGTACATGTACATGATGTACATTGTACTGCACACTGTCCGGGCCGGGAGATCTAAGGAAAGATTGGATGGAGGTGGGACAGAGGCAGAAATCAATGACCTGATCCGGAGACATGAGGATTGGGTGAATAGGGGGAAGAGGGTGAATGGGGAGAGAAGGGGGAGGGGGAAGAAAGGGAAGGGGTGGGGGCAAGGAGAGGAGGAAGAAGAGAAGGAACAGGTCGAAGAAGATGAGTAGGCTATAGGGGAGAGGGTGGGAGGAGTTTTGGAGAGAGAGGAGGGAGGGGAAGTGTAGGAGGAGGGGAAGAAAGGGAAGAGGTGGGGGCAAGGAGAGGAATAAGAAGAGAAGGAACAGGTCAAGGAAGATGAGTAGGCTATAGGGGAGAGGGGTGGGAGGAGTTTGGGAGAGAGAGGGGGGAGGAAGGAGAAGGGTATGAGGAGAGAGTCGAATGAAATTGAGGAGAGGGAAGAAGATACATGTAGAGGGGAGAAAGAAGAAGGGAAGTAGAGGGAGGAAGAGGAGCAGAATTGGCAGGAGAGGGAAGGGAAGAGGAGGAAGAGGAGAGGAGAAGGAATATGAGGAGAGGGAAGAGGATGGAGGAATGAGAGAGGGAGAGTAGAGGGAGGAGGAGGAGGGGAGGGGAGGGAAAGAGGAGGAGGAGGAAGAGGAGAGGAGGAAAGGAGAGGGAGAGGGAGATGAGGAGGAAGGAGTGGAGAAGGTGGAAGGAGGGAGGAGGAGGAAGAGGAGCAGGATTGGCAGGTGAGGGAAGGGGAAAGGGTGGAATAGATGAGGATGAAGGGGCGGAGGAGGTGGGAGGAGGAAGAGGAGCAGGCTTGGGAGGAGAGGGCAGGGAAGAGAAGGAGGAAGAGGAGAGGAGGAAAGGAGTAGAGGGGAGTAAGATGAGAAGGGAGTAGGGGAGTTGGAAGGATAGGAGGATGAAGAGGAGCAAGATTGGGAGGAGAGGGAAGGGAACAGGAGGATGAAGGGATGAGGAAAATTAGGAGAGGGGAGGAAGAGAGGAGGAAAGGAGGAGATGGGGAGGAATATGGGGAGGAAGTAGTGGAGGAGGTGGAGGAGGAGGAAGAGGAGCATGATTGTGAGGAAAGGGAAGAGGAGGAGGAGGAGGAAGAGGGGAGGAGGAAAGGAGGAGAGGGGGAGGAAGAGGAGGAGGTTCAAAAAGTACATGAAGTACACAAAGGTAGCAGACACACTACTACATGTAGTATGGCCACTGATAACCACTCTGGTCGCCCTCTGTCTTTGCCCCACAGATGCAGAGGGAGATTCACGTCCACTCGCTCCTCAAGCATCCCAACGTCGTCAGCTTCCACCGGCACTTTGACGACGACAACAACATCTACATCATACTGGAGCTGTGCAGCCGAAAGGTGAGTTAAACGTAGTCCCGAGTCTCAATGGCGACTGGTGCTCATTCACCTCCAGAACCCCAACCCCCATCCCGCGTCCGTGCAATTTCTGTGCATCTTCCATTGCCCATTGATTGGAGGTGAGTCAGGATGAGTTGGATGAAATCCAACGCAGGCCTCTCATCAGCAACCAGACCTGTTGTTCAGTGCTTCCCTCCTCCCTTTGAAGTTGGACTGCTGAGAGGGAACATCTTTTTCGGAGCTACCTGGATCAATGGAGAGAGCAGTACAAGCACTTTGTCTTCATGGTCCGGCTCATTTCAAGCCTCATGCAAGATGTACACACCTGAAGGGACAGCGAGGCAGAAAACCTACTGTACAGTGTAAAACCTCACAAAGTCACACCACGCTCACAATGTAGAAATGATCTTGTTAAATGCAATCATATTGAATGCACTTACTGTACACATCTTAAAACAAAATGTTAAAAAAAAAATTCTTTTTTTTTTTTTTTGGGGGGGGGTGTAGGGAGATAAGAAAATGTCAGTGCACTTCTCCAACACATGCTTTTCATCCCGACCATTATCCAGTGGGCTGAATTATTCCCCCGTCACATCCTTCCATCTGGCAAGGGTGCCTGCATGTGTGTTCTGGCTAGCCGGCTGCCTTATGAACGCCTGAAGGATCATCTCATCAGTTGCATCCTACACAGAGTCACTGCTGCGTAGCCTCGCTGAGATGTCCAGACGATTAGAAAGTCTGGCGAGCGCGAGAGGTTCTGCTAGGATCGAAATGCCAGGCCCTCTGATTTTTTTTTTTTTAATTTGCGATGTTGGAAATTCAAGTCTGTAGTTTGCAACTCTTTGTGTTATACCAGCGGATGGATGATATCAGATGGATGGAGATTTTCAAGAATGACTAGAGAATAGAGAGCCAAGGAAAGAGGGCAGAGTGGCCTCAATGAGTGGCCCCTGAGAGTGGCCTCAATGAGTGGCCCCTGAGAGTGACCTCCATGAGTGGCCTCAATCAGTGGCCTCAAAGGGTGACCTGCAAGATTGGTTTGTAATGGTGGCCTCAAAGATGGGCTTCAAAGGGTGACCTCAAAGGGTGGCCTCCATGAGTGGCCTCCGTGAGTAGCCTCCGTGAGTGGCGTCTGTGAGTGGCCTCCGTGGGTGGCCTCAAAGAGGCAGGGAACCAAGTCTAGTGAGTTTAATCATAGCAGGACCTTTCTCAATAGGCTTATAGAAAGCTCCCGCCTTTAAGAAAGGTCCCATGTGGATAGCAATGCCGGGGAGCCGTCTACATTCCTTCTTTTTTTTCTTCGATTCTCAAGATGCCGTCTAAATTTTCAGAAGTTGGCTGTGCACATGCATCTGACTAATTACCGCTGGCTCTCGTGCATGGACAGATGGAGAGAGAGCCGGTTGCCGTCGGAGTGTCATGGCTGCGAGCGTGGGAGGGATATTAATTTACATTTAAGTAGGAGGCACTGTTGGAGGGATAGATCGGTACATTTAAGCCTCCCGTCGGAGTCTTAGAGCACACACGCTGTGAGGTTTGGGTCCGGTAGCCACCCCCAACTCTCCCCCTACCCTCCCTCCCTCCGAACCACTTTCCCCGATTTGTCCTAATTAGCCGTGGTAATCTGCAGCATCAACATGACCACACTCTCCGACCCAATTGGGCGCACTCCTTTCTAATCACTGTGTATAGGGGGAGAGCTCTTAAAGCCCTCGTCCAAACGGGTGAAATGGGCTCTGATCTCATTAATTAATGGCCAGGAAATCCCCTCCCCCCCTCCCTCTTGAGCTTTGACTTTTTCTCTCGACGAGATTGAAGGCCGGCGACCCGCATTGAATTCACGGTGATTGATAGATTTGTA
>OX465113.1:9212941-9242941 GCA_949987565.1 Luidia sarsii
ATGCTGTACGGTCCGGCTCCGATCCGGCTTCACTCCCGACTGCGATCCGACGACAATCCGACTGGGTCTGTCGCATTGGCTTTGCAAGTCATGGCGGGAAGTTACGCCGTCAATCCAGTCGTCAGTCTGGAAGACTCGGCAGTCTTTATCTCGCTGTCGGACCGTAGTCGGATGGATGTCGGATGATAGTCGGATGGTAGTCGGATGGTAGTCGGATGGTAGTCGGATGGTAGTCGGATGGTAGTCGGATGATAGTCGGATCGAGGTCGGATCAAAGTCGGATGATAGTCCTGCACAATGTCGGATCGAAGTCAGATGATAGTCGGATCGAGGTCGGATCGTACAGTATGCGGTGACCGCAACTCACTTCAACTATGTGACTCAAGAATAATGAATCGTGTTCACAATTGCGTATTTCCGTTAAAATTTTGGATGTACGTGTCCATGGCATTGTATTCGATACGTGTGTACATGCAGTGCTCAGTTCCAAGAGCTTTAAGTGTAGGTGTTAAGTACAGCATGTGTACTGTGGTATACCAAACACTGTAGAAGCGAAAGGCGAGTTATACAGACAGTGGGTGTCACTTTTAATAACTGTTTTATTATGCAAACCGAATCGTGTGATAGAAAACTTGCCTCGTAGACGTTGCTCACGTCGAAATAGGAGTGAAACAAATCTTGCCACTTTCATATCAACATAATAATTGTTTTGTTTTTTTACATCATTTCTAAGCGTTCTGTGGTCTGTTTGAATTTTGTTTTATTTTTGTATAAGTGTGTTGTTCTTTTTTAGTCGAGTTATATTATTGTTGTGGTGCTGTTTATTAGAGACGTGTACAATTAACAAAAGATTTTGGTTTTCCATCGAAATGCTTCGATTCCTTGTCACAATCCAATGTTAGTCTCGGCATGAGACAAAAACGTGTATAATTTCCTGTGGTCGTAGGGACCTTTTCAGGCTGTGCCGCCATTTTATTCCACCCCACCCTTTTGGGGGGAAGACATTTTAATATATTGAGGGTTTTTTCAGCTACAAACCACTATGGTGTTTTTGAAGACCTCTTCGCAGACCTCTATACCAAAAAAATGCATTGTGATTGCTATAGAGAGTACGCCGAAAGTCTATCTACGTGTCATTTTGTAGCGTTATTCTCAGCGAGTTCCAAGCTGCCGAGGAAACTCGGTATTCCTGGTTATTCCTCGGATAAGTACCCCCCCCCAAAAAAAGAACTCCCTCTAGGTGATCGTTAGCCTATCAGCTATACAGTTGTGGTAAACCTTGTTGCAGTTACCGTGTTTAACTCGAAGATCTAACAGTCATAACGATCAGTCATTGGTAAACCTTTCAATGTCCATGAAAATGTATGAGTCTGTACTTAACGATACCTTTTGGTCGTTTAAGATATCCGCCACTGTTCAGAAAAAAAATGCTAATGACTCTTGGTTCTTGCTCACACAAGCTACGTTCATATCGGATCTATACAAGTGAATGGCGAATCAAATGATAATTATGATTTTTTTTCCCAATTTAAAATGAACGCTAAGATGAACATGAATGAAGTCTACAGAATCTGTGAATAAGATTGGGTTTTTTTTGTCTGAGCATCCTTAAGAGAGAGAAAATGAAAACGAAAAAGATGGCCGCCACATCTGGAACATAAAAGCTACCATCCAATATTGGACAACCATAATTTCCTCTGTTCATGTAATAGGAAACATGTCATTATTTTAAAGTGCCAAGCCCACATTTTGTTTTACTTCAGGTCCAAGCAGAACTTTCTCTGAGGATTCTGATCAAGATAACGATAGGCCTGCGTTTGGAAGGTTTCGTTCCTAGATTGAGTTCACTGTACTTAATATCGTTAACTAGGACCCGTTGAGTATGGACGGTGCCTGCAGTTCACATGTCATCGCGTGACTTATAGTGGGTATTTTTTTTTCCATCTCATTCGACACAGAGCAGCGATAGAAATGTACAAAGAAGAATGTGGAGAATTGTGATAGTCTTCTTTGCTCATTTCCACTCCTGTTCTGCACCAAAATGAGATGCCAAAAATAATACCCACGCCATAAGCCACGTGATGGCATGTAAACATCGGTCGTGCAATACGATTTGACGTCGATTTGTCACGTGGGGATCGCGATATCGCCGCGCGACTGTTCTGTGTCGCGATTGGTCGGATAGCGCGTATCCACCACACGCGCGTGCAGACATGATTGGGGTTCTTTTGCAAAAGCGTGACACGGGACTTTTCGGCCCGCGATATTTTTTTCCGTACCACATAATTATTCGCTATGGGCCTATACGCTTGTGCACAAACAAAGTGTAAAGAATTGAGTCTCAGGCCACTCTGAGTGTTCACGCACGTTGTATTCGCTGTGCAGAAAGCCTATCCCCCCTTTCCCCTCACCCGTAAATTGTTTGTGCACAAAATGTATGGGCCCATAGCGAATTATGTGGTACGGGGGGAAAAATAGCTTCTGGCCCATCTGGTGATGATATTGTGGTTGCCATTGGTCGTAAGGCGGTTGACATGCACCGTCCATCCTCCTACCACGGGACTTATATAATGTTCTTCCGTGAGTTTATTTTTGTGGCAATAAAAAGTCCCCGGGTCACACTGAAGTATGCAGGAATTTTGGAATTTGCTAAGCTAGCACTGTGGGCATGTCGTATAGGTATGTGTTGCAGTGACGAGAAATGATTCTAGTTAACTTTTAGGATGCTCTGCGGAATCAGATGTTTTCGGGGTCAATAAACTCAAAGATCACCATCATCTTGCTTTAGTGTTTGCTTTGTGGACTCAATTGTCTTCCCTCTTAAAAAAATGTATCTGTCAAGCTTCATCCTCTACTGCCAGGTTGTGACAGACGTAGGCCTATACCGTTCCTCCATTGCACCTCTCGCTCCTCCTGCTCTTCCTCCTCTTCCTCCTCCACCTCCACCTCCTCTTCGTCCTCCACCTTTACCTCCTCTTCCTCCTCCACCACCTCCCTTCCTTCTCATCCTCTTCCCCTTCTCCCCTTCAACCTCCTCTACCTCTTCGCCTCATCCTCCAACACCACCACCTCCTCCTCCCATTCTTCTCCATCTCCTCCACCTCTTCGCCTCCTCCACCTCTTCCTTCTCCTCCTCCGATCTGCTCCTCCAACGATCTCTTCCTCGTCCACCATCTCCTCTTCCTTCTTCTCCTCCGATCTCCTCCTCCTCCTCCCTTTCTTCTCCTCCTCCTCCACCTCCTCCTCCTCCCCCTTCACGAGCGGAGCAAGCTCCGCATGAATATCCCCAGAAAAAAAATCGAAAACGAACTCGTCACTCGTCACTTCGATAAGACTTGAACTCGTCACTTCCATATCAGCAATCCACTGAAAACTAATCAGGGTTGCACATTAATACTCTCCAAAATATAGCGGAAATAATTATAGACGACAGTTAAGCCAGGACGAGATGAAAATATCGAGCCCAGGAAACGGGAAAAAGAAGAAGCTATACCGAAACACCGTGCCCAACTCTTATTTCTCCATTTTGACTGTCGGAGACATTTTCAGAATGATGTCGCGATGACGTCATCACACAAGGTCTATATTTCTACCAATAAAGAAGCGTCGGTCCTTTACCATTTTCACGAAACATCGATCAGTATCGAGTTAGCTCATTCTTCTTCCCCATCGCACAAAACCTCTGAAAATATATTATATAGGACCTATGTAAAGGCCAATTGGACTATAGGTGCCTAAACACTCCCTAGGGCCTATGCATAATATTATATCGGCCTAGGCATGGATATGATTATAAGAAATGGGCCTATAGGCTATAGGTGCATTACATGTATGTATAAAGGTACGGTGCATAATTATGTATAATTATAGGGGACTATGTATAACATTATATCGGCCTATATAGCGCATGGATATGATTATAAGAAATGGGCCTATAGGTGCATTATATGTGACCCGGCACAACGACATGAGGAATATCTTACCAAAACACTTTTTGAGTAAACAACGCCTGAAGTTAAAGTATCTTCACAATTCGATTACAAATTAATATTTTCGGAAAATTTAAGTATTAGAGGATATTATATTTTGATATACTCTGTCACAACATTAAAAAATCTCAAAATCTCAAAAGTGGGGTTAGGATTCCTCATTATGCTGTGCCGGGTCACATATGTATGTATAAAGGTACGGTGCACATGTATAATTATAGGGGCCTATAAGGGTACGATGTATGTAGGGGCTTAAACAAAATTATAGGCCTAAATGTTGCCCTATACCATAATACCTATACTAGGCCTACATGTACCTACTCCATTTTTAACGATGTTGATGTTTTGATTCATTTCATCAAAATCTAAAAATGAAGCTCGTGTTACCAGCATCTTTATTGCAACTGGCGTATACAGTGGTATATTTATGGGTGCGGTACATACGACCAAGGCCCAGTCCCGGGAATTCTTGCTTTTGGAACTTAAATCCATTCATAGATCATGTGAAGCCAGTCGGCTCACCGTACTCTCGTTGGACTTTAGTATTCGTTGTCGTGCCAAGAAAAAATGATTTCAATCTTAATCTATTGCGTACACATCCACTAATAGCCCACGTGCATTTTAACATAGAGCATGGAAGCATGGCTTAAAAAAACACCGTATAATTATCTTAATCCATTATGCTAATAGACCCCCACAGTCTCGAAAACTAAAGTGTCCATATTGCACTATTTTTTAATACGAAGCCCCTGGAGTTTTTAAAGATTGATTTCCTGCGAGGCTTCCGCCCTATACGCAACGCACCGTTAGGTTAGTGCAAAGAAAAAGTAACAAGCTGCTTCGACACGTACACTGAGCTGAGGGGCACGCAGCACACATTGGCGCACTATACCGAAGGCGTGACATTTCTGACGAGGAGAACAGGGTTGGAAAGGTTGCCATTTTCGTTAATTGCTGACGAAACCCGCCGACGAAATTCACTCATAATGGACGTAAGTGTAGAAAATAAACCTTGTAGCCTAGTGTTATAGGAATAGGATGCAAACTACATGCACAGACAGTCATTTTCTGGTTCCGACAGAGTCAAAATGTATCTGCCCAGTTTACGGACATGCACATTGTGAGGGCAGGACGGAGACTGCACGGGCAATTTTTTGTTTGTCAATTGTATTTGTATAATTGTAGTAAGTACTACTACTAGTTCTTGTAAGTAGAATGGTAGTACTAATCGTAGTAGAACAGTAGTACTACTACTATAACTAATACTAATACTAATAGTAGTACCGTCACATTAGTCCGAGTAACTTGGACCCGACGAGTCACCCTTTTTTTGATCGAATTTTGAAATGTTGAGATTCGGGTGACAGTCACCCGAATCTCAACATTTCAAAATTCGATAAAACTTGTCGGGTCCAAGTTACTCGGACTACCGTCACATGTAGTTTGTACATGCATGTGCACCTTAAAATAAATTCTTATCTAATTAATGATCTTAGTCTGGTTCGTGTTGATTGTTTGTACATCATTTTGACAGGCTTGAACTCTGGACTAGTTAGAAATTGAAGGCCGTATCTAAAGACTGGATAGCTCAGGTGTTGAGAGCCCTGGTAATGCTAAACCTAGATGCCCTAGGCTATAAGCTATACTACTCCTAGTCCTAGGTTCAACTCCTACTGTCCGAGTGCTACTGCTACTGCTAGTCCAATCAAAGTTTCTTTGCCATTTGTCAAAATGTCTTTCATTTGTATTAATTATTTGTTCCCGTTCAGATCAAGATAGTTGATGCAAGGGGCAGTAAGGAGCTGATGACGTTGACTGGCGTAAGTAGCTCTTGTCTGTATCATGGTCTCCCAGTATGGTCCACAGGTTCAATGAGCATTTACTTTGAACGCTTGGCCAAGCTATGGCAGGCTGCTTCAGGCTTCAGCAACCCTCAGATCTCCAGAATTTCATAAGCGTCGTTTTCAGGAATCCGGTCGTCTTGTGACAACGGGCAGAGCACACACACTGTTCCGGAACTGTCGAGTTACCGTGTCTTTCCAGAACCGCACTCCTTCTCGAAAGAGATGACATGGCAAGGTGTCAGCCATAGATGTAACCTATATAGTCTATAGACGGTCAGCATCGATTAGAAATAATGTGTAATGCTATGGGGGACCCGACTAGCCCGTCCAAGTATGGGAGGAAGTAAAGAGCACCACCTTGTACGGCATGTGACGTGACGCATGCTCAAATTTGTCTACATACGAAGATGCAAAGATGGCAGCCTCCATTGCATTTCAGTCTGGCGCCCTCTATTGTCCATATATAGGTTACGGTATATAATTATGTCCATGGTGCAAACTTGTCACGTTGTGATTCCACCTTACCTTCAAAGCCCCAAGCCTAGTGCTACCCAACCCAGGCTACTAGTATCGTGGTCACACCATATCGTTAATCCAAGCAGTACATAATTTTTTTTCTGTCTTTGAGAAAGGTCCTACTAGGATCAAAACGTCAGGCCCACCTAATGTTGAATGTAATTTTTCTTTTCATTTTTACCAGCTTGGTAAGGCGACAACCATTGATGACATCAAGACCCAATTTCATCAGAAAAGTAAGTTTATCTCTGAAATATAAGCTGATCTCAGAAAAGTATGGCCTTTCCAATCTTAGGGTCAGCAAGATCCAACATTTATACAGACCCGAGGGGTAGTTATATTCATCAATGTCTTTCTTTCTTTCTTTTTCATTACAGAGAGGAGCTTGTATCCAGATAGACAGGCTTACCGCACATCCCCAAGTAAGTCCCCCAAAAGGCCCGAATTGAAGCCAGATATAATTACGATAATTGCAGATCCGTGAGAAAAAAAACATCCATTACTTTCCATTTTGTCATGTAAGAATAAACCCTTTTGAAAACTGGCAAACAAAACTTTTACTGGACCTGGATTTGTACCCGAGACCACAGGTTTGGCGTACCAGCGCTCTGAGCTATCCAGCCCTTAGATGGTGGCGTTTCCAAATAGTCGACTAGTCTTTGCTGTGGTTTTACATACCAGCACTCTTACCATCTGAGCTATCCAGCCCTTAGATGGTGGCCTTCCCAGATAGTCAACTAGTCTTTGCTGTGGTTTTACATACCAGCACTCTTACCATCTGAGCTATCCAGCCCTTAGATGGTGGCCTTCCCTAATAGTCAACTACGGTAGTCTTTGCTGTGGTTTTACATACCAGCACTCTTACCATCTGAGCTAGCCAGCCCTTAGATGGTGGCCTTCCCTAATAGTCAACTTGTCTTTGCTGTGGTTTTACATACCAGCACTCTTACCATCTGAGCTATCCAGCCCTTAGATGGTGTCCTTCCCAAATAGTCGACTAGTCTTTGCTGTGGTTTTACATACCAGTACTCTTACCATCTGAGCTATCCAGCCCTTAGATGGTGGCCTTCCCTAATAGTCAACTTGTCTTTGCTGTGGTTTTACATACCAGCACTCTTACCATCTGAGCTATCCAGCCCTTAGATGGTGGCCTTCCCAGATAGTCGACTTGTCTTTGCTATGGTTTACATACCAGCACTCTTACCATCTGAGCTATCCAGCCCTTAGATGGTTGCCTTCCCAAATAGTCGACTAGTCTTTGCCGGGGATGGGGTAATGACCCAACAGCAATTCAACCATTGCTGTAGATCTCCAGGGATCACGCCCCTGTTTTCACATTCAGATGCAAATAACCAAATTGTAAACCTGGCTCCAGCAGCTCTCGGATCACACGGAAATGAATGCAGCTCTTTTTGTTTCCAATTTTAAGTTTAAAAAAAAGAAGGAAAAACTGACTTGGAACTTTTAAAAAGAAAACTTTGACCGGTCGAAGTTTTGAGGTGAGAACGACTTCCTAGTGGGCCTGCTGTAGGTTAGACTGGAGGAGGGTTGGGGAGGATATATTATTTAATGAGGCCGAGCTTAACTTGGTTTGCGCGGACTGCATACCGGTACCTACCAGACGTAAGGCCTCATATAGAATTATGCACAATCTAAAAGTCTAAAGGTTTGACCTTTTTCCTCTGGTTGGCGAGATTGTGATTTTTGTTTGCTTTTTTTGTTTCCAGAGGGCAAATCGCTGAAGGGTGACGTGACGCTGGACTCGTTGGAGCTGGTGTCTGGCAGCAAGCTCTTCTTCAAGGATCTTGGACCCCAGGTCGGCTGGACCACGGTACGTCCATCATGGCCCGCCCCTCCCCCACAATGGCAGACTCGTCACCTAGCCGAGAGTCGTGGGCCCCTTTCCAAAACCCGGCTTAGGGCTCCGGCTTCGTCTCTGTTATCCAAAAGCTGAAAGCACAGGTTGGAGTTTGTTGTTGAAGTTGAAGCTTTGGATTGTTTTTGTTGTTTTTTTCAAAATGCAGTGTAACATTCAAAAACCGAAGCCATAGGCCTCCCATTGTCTTGCCTTGTACTTTAAAACGGACGAAAGATATGGAGACAAAGCCGGAGCCTGAGCCTGTTGGAAAAGGGTCCTGCAAGTCTGAGTCTTCAAGTCCGAATCTGAGTCTGTAGCTGCGAGTCCGAGTCATTTGTTTCCGTGACTTGTGACCGAGTCAGTCGTGGAGTCTGACTCGCTTTGGAATCTTGAGTCGTAGGAGTCTGGCAAGGGATAATTTGTTGCTTGGAAGGCAAGAATCCCTCAAGATGGTGCCTCTCCAGCCCATCTCGCAGGATGGTCTCTGCGTGTATCCACTGGTGTACAGCGATGAGTGCAGCAGGGTTAGGGTCCACAGAATCCCCACAGAATGCACCCCACTGCTGCATCTTGTTGAGTGCAGCAGGGTAAGGGTCCACAGAATCCTTACAGAATGCACCCACTGTTGCATCTTGTTGAGTGCAGCAGGGTTAGGGTCCACAGAATCCCCACAAGATGCACCCACTGCTGCATATTGTTGAGTGTAGTAGGGTTAAGGTTCACATAATCCTCACAGAATGCAACCCACTGTTGCATATTGTTGAGTGTAGTAGGGTTAAGGTCCACATAATCCTCACAGAATGCAACCCACTGTTGCATATTGTTGAGTGTAGTAGGGTTAAGGTCCACATAATCCTCACAGAATGCAACCCACTGTTGCATATTGTTGAGTGTAGTAGGGTTAAGGTCCACATAATCCTCACAGAATGCAACCCACTGTTGCATATTGTTGAGTGTAGTAGGGTTAAGGTCCACATAATCCTCACAGAATGCAACCCACTGTTGCATATTGTTGAGTGTAGTAGGGTTAAGGTCCACATAATCCTCACAGAATGCACCCACTGTTGCATCTTGTTAAGTGCAGCAGGGTTCAAGTTGACAGAATCCCACAGAATGCAACCCACTGTTGCATATTGTTGAGTGCAGTAGGGTTAAGGTTGACAGAATCCCACAGAACATAACCCACTTGCATTGTATCGAGTGCAGCAGGGTTAGGGTCGACAGAATCCCACAGAATGCAACCCACTTGCATTGTATCGAGTGCAGCAGGGTTAGGGTCGACAGAATCCCACAGAAAACGGCCAACTTAAGCATCATATCAACTCCAGTGAGGTGAAAGGCTGTCTGGACCCACACTGTGATGCAACCCATCTTTTCGTATGGGTTTCACAAACAAACTTGAGGATCACCGAAAGAATCTTGCTTTTGGAATGGACTCACTGGCTCCCCTCTCGCTCGCAGGTGTTTCTCACAGAGTACGCTGGTCCCCTGTTCATCTACATGCTCTTCTACCTCCGGCCAGCCCTGATTTACGGAGCAGAGGCAGCGGACATGCCGAGAACCGAAGTTGTCCAGTAAGTGATTAAGGACAGGGGGGGGGGGGGGTTGAAATGTCCGCTACACTGTGGACCAAGTCTAGTGATGTCACCGCCGGTCTAGTGCAGTGTGTGACCGCTCCGGAACGGCTGTTTAGAGCATTATTCGTTTTTTGAACAGCAAAGAAAAATTACGAATATTTCCGTTGATGTCTGATTAAAAGTGGCAAGCTTTGATGTCGTCACTCCTATTGTTGACATCTGGTGAAAAAATTCCCTGACTGTTGAAAGGAGGGTCTTCATATTTCAAGAAGGGTTTGCCCTAGTCGACTGGGATTAAACACTGTATACTCGGTGCTTTGCCCGATTGCCTGCTTAAAGAAGTTCAGGCAGCTCGGGCAGGATTCGAGCCCGCAGCTTCTGCTTTCTTGTGCAGACGTCTTGACCACTGGACCGCCGAGCTGGTCGAGGTCACGTGATGGATCGGAATCTGTATTGCGGCGGGCACTGCGTCGCATCATAATAATATCAAGGTCTTTGTATCGCCAGCAATTCCCGATTCAGAGTAACCTCATTGCAGACCTCAATGATGGATGTTGATGATGTTCTGTGTTCACTCCTCCACACTTCTCTCTTTGATCTTTCCCCCTTCTTCTCACTAATCCCTACCCTACTCCTTGCCCTTCTCTTTGATCTTTCCCCCTTCTTCTCACTAATCCCTATCCTACTCCTTGCCCTTCCCTCTAATCTCACCCAACCAGCTTCACTCTTTGTCTCTTGTTTCTCATCCGTGTCCTATTCACTCTCTTCCCCCTTCCTTCGTGTACGTGTACCTGTTTTTGTCCTTGTCACTCTGCCTTTGAGAAAGGTCGAAACGTCAGGCCCACTAAATTTTGTGATGTTTTCTTTTTCTCGTTTTTTTTTTTTACAAAGAATCGCAGCTGGTTGTTGGAGCCTACATTATGCTAAGCGTCTTCTGGAGACGGTCTTTGTGCATCGGTTCTCTCACGCCACCATGCCCATTCTCAACATCTTCAAGGTAAAGGCGGCTTTCTGTGCCAAGGTTTCGTCAATGAATCTGTCCCGAGGCCTGGGTAGCACTAGGCTTGGAAGTCTTGAAGGTTTGCAAGGTGGAATCACAATGTGAATCTATCCCGAGGCCTGGAATATCAAAAATAAGGACGGCCTGACGTTTCGATCCTAGCAGGAACTTTCTCAAAAGGCAGAAAGAAAGGATTTTTTTTAGATTGTTTATATCAAAGAAATGGTGTGACCACGATACCAGGTTTTTAGCCTGGGTTGGGTAGCACAAGGCTTGGAAGTCTTGAAGGTTTGCAAGGTGGAATCTCAATGTGAATCTATCCCGAGGCCTGGAATATCAGAAACAAGGACGGCCTGACGTTTCGATCCTAGCAGGAACTTTCTCAAAAGGCAGAAAGAAAGAATTTTTGTTTAGATTGTTTGGATCAAGGAAATGGTGTGACCACGATACCAGGTTTTTAGCCTGGGTTGGGTAGCACTAGGCTTGGAAGTCTTGAAGGTTTGCAAGGTGGAATCACAACGTGAATCTATCCCGAGGCCTGGAATATCAGAAACAAGGACGGCCTGACGTTTCGATCCTAGCAGGAACTTTCTCAAAGGGCAGAAAGAAAGAATTTTTTTTTAGATTGTTTGGATCAAGGAAATGGTGTGACCACGATACCAAGTTTTTAGCCTGGGTTGGGTAGCACTAGGCTTGGAAGTCTTGAAGGTTTGCAAGGTGGAATCTCAACGTGAATCTATCCCGAGGCCTGGAATATCAAAAAAATAAGGACGGCCTGACGTTTCGATCCCAGCAGGAACTTTCTCAAAAGGCAGAATGACAAGTCCTGGACGATGACAAGGGTTTGGGTTGCAGCAGCCTTGTGCTCATGTCGCAAGATCTCAAGTCGGAGCCCTCATTGAAATCTCGTTGAGTCTTGAGTCTGAGACCCGAGTCATCCAGGTCGAGTCTGAGTCACAAAGGTCAAATCTCAAGCCCGAGTCACAAGTCACCTTTACATTGGAGGCAGTATGGCAAAAAAAAATACAAATTTTTGGCAGTTTTTCCTTGAATCACATTTACTAGTAAAAGGCCTATTTGCACAGTGTATAAAAAAATTGCTGTTTTAGTCATTTCAGTTAGTTAGCAGTTTGCAACATTTTGGATTATTTTCAAGAGGATTTCAGACAATTTTCGATATATATTCAATTCTATGCAATCATAAAGCTAATTTTTGTACATCAATGCTTTCTCGTGTTGATTTTCTTGTGTGGTGTGATTTTGTTGGTGTCCACAGAACAGCACTTATTACTGGGGCTTCGCAGCCTTTGTGGCCTACTTTGTCAACCATCCGCTGTACACCTCACCGAGTAAGTAGAACGTGTGGCAGGGGGCCTGCTGTTACCCCCTATGGCATTTGCCGGTGACCCACTCCCTTCAACTCCATGCAGTAACACCCTCGCGCGAAACAGTGGCCCGTCCCTGTCGAAAGTCTTGACATAACACGCATTCCCAGAAGGTCGGCTATCTTTGCCGGGGTGGGGGGCGCCAGTTAGAAGCATCTAACCATTAAATGCTGTATATCTCTAGTGATCCCAACCCCTGCCCCTATTTTCGTTGCAAACAATTGCTCAATGTGAGCAGAGTTAACAAACAGATGGACATATTTCCCTGGTTTTGTTTGCTTGCTTTTATTTGATAGAAAATAAGAGTTTAAAAACCTGCATCTAGATGTACAGCAATTGGTTGTTTGCATCAGAATGAAAACAGGGGTGTGATCCCTGGAGATATACGGCAGTTAATGGTTGAATTGCTTCTGACTGGCTCCCCCACCACGGCAAAGACTAGTTGACTATTTGAGAAGGCCGCCATTCTAAGGGCTGGATAGCTCAGGCCGTTAGAGCATTGCCATTTCTCAAACGCATATTTGTAATATTTGTGATGGTCTCATTTTGATGCAAACAAGAATTAGTTGTTAGCCTGGCTGCAGTAGTTCAATGGTTATGCAAGGTGGATGCAGCTTTACAAGGTGATATTAAATTTTTCGGCTCACAAAACCTTTTTCATGCATTTCTGTTGCAGTAGGTGGCAACATGCAAGTCTATGCTGGGCTGGCTGCATTTCTTGTAAGTGGAAACCTTCCTCACTGCTAGAAACTTTGACATATGTTTTTAAGTGAGTGAGAGAAAGGGAGCGAGAGAGTGAGAGTGACAGAGGGGAGAGAGAGAATGAGAGAGAGAGGGGGAGGGAGAGGGAGGAACAGAGTGAGAGAGGGAGAGAAAGGGAAATGAAGAGAAAAAGAGAGGTGGAGAGAGACAAAGAGAGAAAGGGGGAGAGAGAGAAGTGAGAAGAGAAAGAGAGGCGAAGAGAGAAAGAGGGAGAAAGAGGAGAGAAAGAGAGACGAAGAGAGAAGAAGAGAGAAAGAGGGAGAGAGAGAGAGGAGAAAAAGAGAGACGAAGAGAGAAAGAGGGAGAGAGAGAGGAAGAGAGACGAAGAGAGAAGAAGAGAGAAAGAGGGAGAGAGAGAGAGGAGAAAAAGAGAGACGAAGAGAGAAAGAGGGAGAGAGAGAGGAAGAGAGACGAAGAGAGAAGAAGAGAGAAAGAGGGAGAGAGAGAGAGGAGAAAAAGAGAGACGAAGAGAGAAAGAGGGAGAGAGAGAGGAAGAGAGACGAAGAGAGAAGAAGAGAGAAAGAGGAAGAGAGCAGGAGAGAGAAAGAAGGAGTGAGAGAGAAGAGAGAAAGAGGGAGAGAGAAAGAAGGAGAGAGAGAGAGAGGGAGGAAGAGAGCACGAGAGAGGGGAGAGAGAGAGACAAAGGAACAGAAAGAGAGAGAGGTGGAGAGAGAGAGGAAGAAAGAGAGATGAAGAGAGAGGGTTGAGTTTGATCTGCTGGGCTCACTGGTTGGCTCTGTGCTTGTCGCGCAGGTCTGTGAGCTGGGCAACTTCAGCGTGCACCTGGCCTTCCGCGCCCTCCGGCCGCCGGGCACCAAGGAGCGTCGCATCCCCCGCCCCACGGCCAACCCCCTGACTGGCCTCTTCAGCCTGGTCAGCTGCCCCAACTACACCTACGAGGTGGGAGCCTGGCTCTCCTTCAGCATTATGACCCAGTGTCTTCCGGGTAAGCTCAGACAACCAGATCCTACATTTTTTTTTCACACGAGAAGTTTGTTCATTTTCTTTTTAAATTTTCTTTCCAGTTAAATTATCGTCACTTTCATCCCACGGTGACCTATGAAGGCTGGGTTTCTCATTTCAAATGCTCCATTTCCGTTTTCATTTTTTTTTAGTTTGACTAATGGGTACACAAAGATATACAGGCAGTTAATAGTTCAACACTTCTGACTGGCACCCCACCCCCCTTTGACTAGTTGACTATTTAGGGAAGGCCACCATCTAAGGGTTGGATAGCTCAGATGGCTCAGGCAATGGTACGTAAAACCAGAGGTCTTGGGTTCAGAAGTCCTGGTCCAGTCAAATTTTCCTTTGCCAATTTTTCAATTTGTTCAAAAGTTCCCAGCCAGTTTTTCCTTTGTTTGTTTGACTCTTATCGAGTGTAAGTTTACCAAACTAAACTGTGACCAGAACGATATTTATATTCACGGAGCTGTCAAAGAACTTGTTTTTCTAAGAATCAGGCATGCAACTTTTCCGCGGATTTCCGCGGGTTTTTTTTATTCGGCCGTAACAAAAAATAAAATCAGTATAAATTTTTTTTTTTTTAATAAAAGGATATTTCTTCTCCCCTAACTATTATGTAAAACACATGCTGAGAACAGGTTAAAAACTTTGATGTTTACTTTTAATTTTTTGTAAACAAAAATTCAATTTTCTGGGTGTATGCCTTGACAAAGGTTGAAATCTGTCACTCAGCTTAAAGTGGTCCAAAACTGCTCAGAATGCACCACAGAGCATCTAGAATCCAAACCCCACACTGTAAGGGCTTCGTGCTTCGCGCTCGCAGTTTCATTCGGACATTTTCCTCTTTTTTTTTACAATTCAAGAGTTGCATGCCTGAAGAATAAAACTAGATTTCTTTATTTATTTTTGGTTTCTGTTGTTTTTTGTTTTTTTTCATTTTCCCTTTTTCGTTGGTCCCCCGAACACCTCTTCCTGTCCCTTCGCACCGTCAGCTTTCCTCTTCACCATCACCGGCTTCCTCCAGATGTCCCTCTGGGCCCTAGGCAAGCATCGCAACTACAAAAAGGAGTTCTCAAACTACCCGCGAGGGCGCAAGTCCATCGTCCCCTTCCTCCTGTAAAGAGACCGGGGATACCAATGCTGCCCTCATCGGGTTCGGAGAGAAGGGATTGCGCTGGGGTTGGAAAAAAAAGGAGGGATGGGATTGTTTTGGGGGCAGTGCGATAGTGTCGAGTTTTCTTGACTTTTGAAACAGGCCCAGCTTCAGTTTTGAATTCTTGACTTTTGAAACAAGACCCAGCTTCAGTTTTTTAATTCTTGATTTTGAAACAAAGCCCAGCTTCAGTTTTTGAATTCTTGACTTTTGAAACAAGACCCAGCTTCAGTTTTTGAATTCTTGACTTTTGAAACAAGACCCAGCTTCAGTTTTTGAATTCTTGACTTTTGAAACAAGACCCAGCTTCAGTTTTTGAATTCTTGACTTTTGAAACAGGCCCAGCTTCAGTTTTTGAATTCTTGACTTTTGAAACAGGCCCAGCTTCAGTTTTTGAATTCTTGACTTTTGAAACAAAGCCCAGCTTCAGTTTTTGAATTCTTGACTTTTGAAACAAGACCCAGCTTCAGTTTTTGAATTCTTGACTTTTAAAACAAGGCCCAGCTTCAGTTTTTGAATTCTTGACTTTTGAAACAAAGCCCAGCTTCAGTTTTTGAATTCTTGACTTTTGAAACAAAGCCCAGCTCCAGTTATTGAATTCTTGACTTTTGAAACAAGATCCAGCTTCAGTTTTTGAATTCTTGACTTTTGAAACAGGCCAGCTTCAGTTTTTGAATTCTTGACTTTTGAAACAAAGCCCAGCTTCAGTTTTTGAATTCTTGACTTTTGAAACAAGACCCAGCTTCAGTTTTTGAATTCTTGACTTTTAAAACAAGGCCCAGCTTCAGTTTTTGAATTCTTGACTTTTGAAACAAGGCCCAGCTTCAGTTTTTGAATTCTTGACTTTTAAAACAAGGCCCAGCTTCAGTTTTTGAATTCTTGACTTTTGAAACAAGGCTCAGCTTCAGTTTTTGAATTCTTGACTTTTAAAACAAGGCCCAGCTTCAGTTTTTGAATTCATGACTTTTGAAACAAGGCTCAGCTTCAGTTTTTGAATTCATGACTTTTGAAACAAGGCTCAGCTTCAGTTTTTGAATTCATGACTTTTAAAACAAGGCCCAGCTTCAGTTTTTGAATTCATGACTTTTAAAACAAGGCTCAGCTTCAGTTTTTTAATTCTTGACTTTTGAAACAAGGCTCAGCTTCAGTTTTTTAATTCTTGACTTTTGAAACAAGGCTCAGCTTCAGTTTTTTAATTCTTGACTTTTGAAACAAGGCCCAGCTTCAGTTTTTTAATTCTTGACTTTTGAAACAAGGCTCAGCTTCAGTTTTTTAATTCTTGACTTTTGAAACAAGGCCCAGCTTCAGTTTTTTAATTCTTGACTTTTGAAACAAGGCTCAGCTTCAGTTTTTGAATTCTTGACTTTTAAAACAAGGCCCAGCTTCAGTTTTTGAATTCATGACTTTTGAAACAAGGCTCAGCTTCAGTTTTTGAATTCATGACTTTTGAAACAAGGCTCAGCTTCAGTTTTTGAATTCTTGACTTTTGAAACAAGACCCAGCTTCAGTTTTTGAATTCTTGATTTTGAAACAAAGCCCAGCTTCAGTTTTTGAATTCTTGACTTTTGAAACAAGACCCAGCTTCAGTTTTTGAATTCTTGACTTTTGAAACAGGCCCAGCTTCAGTTTTTGAATTCTTGACTTTTGAAACAAGGCCCAGCTTCAGTTTTTTGGAATTCTTGTAAGTGAATTCTCTTCTTTTATAAATTAATTGCAAAAAGATCATTAGCCAGGCGATTATAGAATGCAAAAGAAAAAGAAAACGATGTTTTGCAATTTGATGACTTTGTTTCCGTCTGTCTGTGACACCGTGATCCACCGATGGCATTTGATGCAAATTTTGATGTTTGCCCGTCTCATGAGTACTAGTGGGATCGATCCATGCGCCTGTACTTTCTCACATTTTGATTAGTGTATTAACTTGGCTCAGCGGTCGATTTCACCAAAAACTCATCGTAACTTGTGATTAATTAATTGTAGGATCGTGTGCGCCAGGGCAATACGACCAATTATGCTCACGATGAGTTTTCTATTGTAAGTCGAATTTCGATGGATTTTGAAGCATCATGAAATCAACCCCATGGATATTTACTACTATATGGAGTACTGTACATCCAATATGAATGAAAACTATGGTTACATGTATTCAAATGCATGGTTACATGCATGGTTACATGTATAGTCACATGTATGGTTACATGTATGGACACATGTATGCCAATTTTACCGGTATGTAGGATTAATAGGTTTTGTATTGATTCATGTATGATTGTATGTGTGCTTACATGGATAATGATCATTGAAATGCATGTAATTGCATGCAACAGGTAGGAGTATGTGTAAGATGCCATATGATTGCCGGCGCATACCATATTTATGGTAATTATATGTGTGAACAATTAATTCTATGACTAAATATTGAGATCTGGAAAACATGACTGTTACTATAAGAAAATGAATGAAATTTACCAGAAAAACGAAATTGCTTTTTTTTTACAATTTTTCTTTCTTTTCCTAATTCTGTAATTGTATCTGTCAAGGAAACCCACAGGGTCTGTAGACTCGGATTAAATTTTGCAGCATTTCAATGAGATTTCTTTTGTAAGTTTGAATTAAAATCTGTGGGTTTTTGTGAAACCTGTATTGTGCTTTTGTGACCGTTGATTTCTCTTTGGCATTCCATATTGGAGTTTGAAAAGCCACTTGTTCGGCTGGTTCTTAGAAAAACAAGCTCTTTGACAGCTCCATGAATATAAATATCGTTCTGTTTTTTATTTTTGTTCATCAGACACGCAGAATGGCAATGATTTTGATCCAAGCCACATTGGTCACAGTTTCTTTCGGTAAACTTACACTCGATAAGAGTTTGCATATACGTATAGTCAAACAAACAAAGGAAAAACTGGCAGGGAACTTTGGAACGAATTGACAAATTGGCAAAGACAACTTTAACTGGACTGGGACTTGAACCCGAGACCTCTGGATCAACGTACCAGAGCTCTGGTACATGTACATTAATCCAGAGGTCTCGGGTTCAAGTCCCAGTCCAGTCAAAGTTTCCTTTACCAATTTGTCAATTTTCTACTTGACGTATATTTAGCACTGCATGCTCAGTGTTTTGTCCAATAGCCTGCTGAAAAAGTACATGCTAATCAGGTATTGTGGCCGCACCAAGGCCAGTGAAAAGAGACGGGGGGGGGGGGGGGTCAGGGCTGAATGGAGGATGGAAATGTAGAGGCAACCGTGGCAACACAAAACAGAAGAAGATTATCCAGACTCACTGATCGTGACTCGTGTTTACTGTCGTTTCTTCTTTTAATGATGAA
This sequence comes from Luidia sarsii, assembly GCA_949987565.1. Classification (NCBI taxonomy): domain Eukaryota; kingdom Metazoa; phylum Echinodermata; class Asteroidea; order Paxillosida; family Luidiidae; genus Luidia; species Luidia sarsii. The sequence continues at coordinate 9,231,318 of OX465113.1, forward strand.
CTGAACAATCCTCCAATACATCTCGGACTGAATACCTTTCAGCATAGTAGTAGAAGCTCGTACAAAAAAATACCCACATGATCAGATGGCAGGACTGTGATAAAATACAGTGCCCCCGGCACCCCCCCCCAGCATCTCAGTGGGGATTTATTCAAACTTTGGCTAAGGCTCTGGCTCTCTGGCTCTGGCTCTGGCTCTCTGGCTTTGGCCCTGATTCTGACAATGGCTTTGGATCTGGCTATGACTCTGACTCTGACTCTGGCTCTGGCTCTGACTCTGGCTCTGACTCTGACTCTGGCTCTGACTCTGGCTCTGGCTGGCTCTGACTCTGACTCTGGCTCTGACTCTGACTCTGACTCTGGCTCTGACTCTGGCTCTGACTCTGACTCTGACTCTGACTCTGACTCTGACTCTGACTCTGGCTCTGGCTCTGACTTTGACTCTGTCTCTGACTCTGGCTCTGGCTCTGCCGGCTCAGGCTCTGGCACTGACTTTGGCTCTGGCTCTGACTCTGACCATGGTTCTGGCTCTGGTCATGGCTCTTGCTTGAGTTGTGTACATGGCTCTGGCTTTGGCTCTGACCATGGCCCTGGCTCTGACAACCATTCCACTCCCACAGGCTGACTTTTTTATTCTTCTAAGAACCCCACCTCTCCTCAAAGTGACGCTCCCCTACTCCCTCCCATGCCCGTCCACCATGCAAAATTCCCAATCTTTTATATATTTCAAATGTTCGTAGCGGGTATCAATAGAGAAGCTATTGGTTTTTGTTCAAAGCTGGAACTGTTTTGGGGTGGATTTTTTTAGCAAGACTCTAGAAGCTTCAGCCTCTACAAGAGAACTATAACCTAAAAGTTTCTGGCTTTGTGATGACAGACATGAATTTGGCACCAGAGCCAAAGATTGAGGGGGGGGGCCTTCGAATACGAGGCAGCGTACAAAGATGGCGTACCACCAGGTCACAGGCACCGGTTGTCACGATATTCCTGAACGCGTCGGGGGGCAGTGCAGTGTGCCTAAAGCAATCACGAAACGTGTCGAACTGATTATAAACGCTTCCTGCTTGCGGTGTTCGCGATTGGTCCCTGGCTCTCGTTCAGACAACCTTTTGGGGGGGCTACGCAAAAAGCGGCAGACGATAATGCGGAGGTCGCTGCTGTGATCGACGAAATTAATCTCCAAAGTGAACTGAGAGGCACCACTGTTAAACGAGATTAATTCGCAGAGTGACAATGTAATTTAGAAAACTGACGTGCTCGTCCAAGGTCTCGTGTAGAATACCGTGGTGGATAACCAGATAACTGACCGATTGGATGACAGTTTTTTTTTACCGTAATCATCACCCAACCTTGAGTGACTCACATACACGCACTTCCATCTGCCCCCCCCCCACCCCAGTTTATATTTCTGCACAATAGCACAGGACTAACAAAACACACCAAACAATAGACAGACTGTCGAGTTTGTCAGTGTGAGGCTACTGGGGTTGGCACAGACTTGTACAAAAAACCATGGGAAAACCCGATCCTATTTGAAAATCTCCCGAAAGCAATTTCGGGTCAGGAGCTACCTCCACACCCTCAGAGCCCTAACAGAGCACTATACCGAATCTCGAATGAATATCTAAAAGAAATCTAAAAACTGGAAAACTTTGTCAGAATGGTGAATTTCCATTGGACTTTCCTGAATGAAGAGTGAAGGTTTGCATGGTGGTGATGGAAGTACTAAGTGGAAAGTTTGCAGGTGACACTATGTAACTCTTTCGAGAAGTGTGGCTTTGAAAAGATTCAATAACTCAACGTTTCGGGTTGTGTGTACTTTGCCCATCTAGGCAAGTATTACTCCTAACATTGGCCCCCACACTAAACCTTGTTCTGTCCCCTATGTGTAGTGCCCTGTGTGTACTTTCCCCTTTAAAGCCCCTACACAACATTGGTAAGATCGAAAAACAGAAATGTTCACAGATTTAAATGAAACTTATACAGTTTGAAGATGGTTATAATAGAAAGTTAGAAACCTCGCACTGAAATATTTCTGCCTAAAATGTTGTATTTTGGGAGAAATGAGTAAAAGAAATAGTTTACATCTCACGTGATCTAAACTATTTTTCGGAACAGCACGGCGTTGAATGCTGCATTTTCGCAAAACAAATGAAGCGGTTTTCACGATTTTCTCGAGACTCGGTTGGCGGATTGAGCTGAAATTTTCACAGGTGTGCTATTTCATGCACATGATGGATCAGACAACGTATGCATGTTATTTTTTGACCACGACCAATGCTGTGTAGGGGCTTTAATGAGATGATCCTGTTTCAACAAGAGATAGTTATTGTGAGGGACCGAGCGGCACTCCTACATACCCAAAACCAATTTCAGAGTGGCTTATGCGTGAAATTATGCTAAGCGTGAACAATCTTCCTAGTTTAAACATTAAACCGAATTACAAACCACATTGTGATACGATTTCAATTGATTTTGACTTATATTCCACCATTTCATTTGTTTTCTTAGCAAAAAAAAAGAAAAAAAAAGTGAAGTTTGGGTCGGTAAGGTGATCCTAAGAATCATGATATTTTGAGTTTAAGACATTTGGTGTTTAAATGAAATAGCTCTAGACTCCAGGTGTGGGCTGGTGAATTGTGGCACGGTGGATCCTGACGTTGGCACAAATGAGGGCCACGGGAACAAGGAGAGGGGGGGGGGTAGGGGGGGAGTGAGGGGTGGGGATGTTTTTCGTGTAAGCCATTTCAATCTTTCAGCTCCCTCCCCCCTAAAAAAAACCCCAAAACGGTGAAGGCAGAGGGCAGGAAATCCCTATTTAAAACAGACAACAATTTGGCATCAGTCCACTTAAAAAAAAAGTGCAGGTGTCTAGCCTTGTATAGGGGCCCAACCCTATGTGACGATACGCGCACTACATATTGACAATGGCATTTCCTGGCATACTGGCACGACCTCTTTTTCAAGCAAAACAAGGAAACACTGACTGAGAACATTTTCAAAAAATTTGGGAAAAAATTGAAACATTTACAAGTTCCCATTCAGTTGTTCTTTTGTTTTGTTTAATTTGGAGAAAAAAAAGGCAAACAAATCTATGACTGGACTTGAACCCGAAATCTCTAGCTGGTTTTGCGTACCATCTGAACTAATCCAGCCGTTAGAGGGCGAGCTTCATAAAAATAGTCAACCACTCTTTGCCGGGGTGGGGTCACCAGTCAAAAGCATTTAACCATGGACCGCCGTATATCTCCAGGGATCAACCACGCCCCCAGTTGTGTTTTGTGTATTTTTCTAACAAAAAAAAAATAAGGAAATCTCTGGATTTGTTTCAAGCGGAAGTCATAATACCTGGAAAAAAGACAGATTCGTATGATAAACTGACCATTCTTAATCAGAAATTCCGAGAATGTAACTTTAATGCAGAATCTTTTGGGTTAAGTTCTCATTTACAAGGGGAGCTGACGGACACTTCAGTGGTCAAACCACCGCTTCAGTGCATTCCATAAAAGCGCATTAAATTGTTCTTTTTGTTATTTACAAATATATACACAGGATACTTGTATAAAAGTTAATCGACAACAGGCAACTCCTTCGTCTATTGTTCTAAGGAGAGAACCAAATCGTTCGCCTATAAGCCAAAACACAATTTCAGCTGGTATAAATAAATAATCTCTACTTTATCTGACACACACTGTTCAAAGTCGTTGCTGTTTTTGTTTTTTTGTTTTTTTAGTACCGTGACACCAAGCTCAAAAGACTAGGATTCAGACACTGATATGCAGCAACGATGCATTCTCAAAAATCCTGTTCAGAGTATTTTCATCATACATTATGTACATGTGTACACTTGCACATGATTAGCAACACTTTAAGAGTACATTCGAGTCTTGTGGCAGGAAAGTACAGCGTCATTAAAAAAAAATCGATGAAAAATGCTCGCTCTAAGGTGCCAATACCTTAAACAATGGAAGCTCTATTCCAGCCTACTTCGGGCCAACAATTACCAACGGAAACTAACAATTAGCAACGGAAATCTATCGGCTATGTTGGACTACTCTTGCTTTGGGGAACACAATAAATAAATAAAATCCTGGCCACCATTTCTGTGACCCTTGTTGTTTTTTTTCTCACTGCAAAATCTCAATTTCCTTCCTCAGCTCCGACACGGAGCAGGACTACCTCAGTCAATGGCAGCCATGTCCGTCGGCAAGGAAGGTAAGTGCCTTCGTCCGTAAAAAAAAAACCACCTGCTTTTATAAATTGTAACTAATGCGATAATGCTGAGAAGGAAAAAAACAAAAACACTGCTTCCCCAAAAAAAACACCCCAAAACCAACAACATGTAAATTCATAGTGATATACAAAAATGTTACCAAAATGCAAATCATAAATTTTAGTGGGCCTGACGTTTCGATCCTAGCAGGACCTTTCTCAAAGGCAGAGAATGTTAATCATTCATAACATTTATTTACTGGTATGGTATAAAATTCTAGGTATCTCAGAAAAAGACTTTACTGTTTTATTCCGAAAACTATTGTATTGCATAGCAGTTACTGGCTTTGATAAGACTGATTTTAATTTTTTTTTTTTATACAAGGGTAAATAAATGGCCTTCATACAGTTGGGTAGACCTGCCAAGCGTGAAAAAAGAAATTCAGGTGAGCTACAGTGTATCGGGTACGAGATATTAAGTTGTAAAAATGAGATAATTAAAACCCACTAGAATAAAAAGGAGATTTTAAATTTTCATACAGTGCATGCTTTCTATCTAACATGTCTAAGATAGAAATCAAAAAGTTATCGTGAAATAATACCAGCCTTTACCAGATAATAGTATTGATGATACGATATGGAAGCCTTGAGACGGAATTCCCGCACGGATTTCATACAACAAAGCACGTACATGTATGGGTTCTATGTGTATATCGTACGTCTTTTCTGTGCCATAGATTGTCAACCTACGTAGGCAAAATGTGATCAACTTAGTACACTGTTTCTTGTATGAACGAGATACATGTAGCTAAGCTATTTTTTCTTTCATGCTTGGCAACTCTACGCTTCAGTACTTTCATACAAAAGGCAGCATGTTAAAAAAACAACATAAAACCACTGGCCTCTGTTGGCACGTGTTGCACGGTGCACTGCATGCACCGTCCCGTGCACTTCAGGCTATGCGTGAATGAACAACAGAACAAGTCTATGAATACGTGGGCCGCCGTCAATGGTACCCTTTGGGGCAGTTATTGCACGATTGAAACACTTCCAACATGTTACCAAAAAAAATTGAAAAATTGTAAAAAATGAAAACAAATGCGTTTTCCCACACGGAGGTGTTTCTTTGGATAATATACACATACGAGGTACTTGAGTCGGGGGTACTTGTAGTTGTACATCTGGCATCGCTTCGACGATGCCGTTCGGAAAGCCCGCAATGCATTTTGGGAAGGATCTTTCCTCTGTATCTTCCCCCTCGCGACTCAAGAGAGTGAGAGGAGAGAGAGAGAGAGAGAGAGAGAGAGAGAGAGAGGACTCAGGGCAGGCAGTCGCTGAGTATCTCCTTGGTGGAGCTGTTGAGGTACTCGGGGAAGTTGATGTCGAAGGTGATGAGCATGTCGCCGCGGCGCGTGGGCTGCTTGGGCAGGGGCAGTCCCTCGCCGCTCACCTTCTTGCTGGCAGTCGGCTTGATGATCTCCCGGCACGGCACCGATATCGTCCCTCCGTTGATGGACGGGACCCGTAACGTGGTGCCCACCAGAGCCTGGTGGAAAAAAAACAGGGGGGGGCAAGAAAATCAGAGAAAAAAACCACACAGCAACTCAGAAAAGCACTCGGAGAGTGAAGACCCCTGCCACGCACCATTTATGGAAACGTTAACAAAAAATAATTTCAAAGTGATCCAGAATCCAGGATTTAATCCGGATCATTACCCCCCCAAAAAAATCACCTCAAGCCAGTGAGAATACCGATAAAATTTGTGAGTTATTTTGCTAACAGACAGACAAACAAACAAACAAAAACGTAACTTCCTTGGCGGAAGTACGGTAATGAATGATTTCCTATTGCCTCAACACACCCACGGCCAATCTGCAATCAAATTTGATCTAAGCAGAACCTTCGTTCAAAGGTCAATGTTTCTCAAAGGCATCGAAACATCAGGCCCTCTAAATTTTTGAGATAACGATATATGGTTTCGTGTTACCTGCACTTTCAAATCATTCTGCCCTAAGGCATTTACAAAATCCAACTGACTGTTGGATTCTGTGAGGTTAGGTACCAATGGGTTCCTAATTTCTGCCCAAAATTTTGGATTTTGTTGGGTTAGGTATGCTTCCTAGTGAAAGAGCATGGGGGTAAGGGTTAAGTTTAGATTAGGTCTGACAATTTGAGCCCCTGGCAGGAGATTTCAGAAAGGTCCTTCTGGGCTCAAAACGTCGGTACGTTTGAAAAAATTATTCTGCCTCTAGTTCGAAAAAGGTCCTGCTTGGATCAAAACCATCAGTTCCTCTGACTCTGACTCTGTTTTGTGTGACTAATGGCTTTAGAGTTCTTTTCTCCTCTTGCTATTTAAATATAATGTGTCCAGGTTTGGTCCACTTTGACAAGAATGTAATGTAATTCTGTGCAGCACCGAGCTACCAGGCTACCTGTACATGTACATTACGTTAATTTGATTGGCAAGTTTAGAAAGTCCAGTCATCAATTGGTACATGTACTTGAAATACATATGAAGGTTTGCATTGTGGATATATATGAAAATAAAAGTGCATGACTTGAAGGTTTTCAGTTGCACTTTGTAGTGTACATGCTGGCCCTCCTTAGACTAACAACCGACACAAATTCATTTGCACCAATTTTTTACCCCAATTTGGGGGGTATTGAAGGTTTGCATTGTGGATATATACATGTACACGTATATGAAAATAAAAGTGCATGACTTGAAGGTTTTCAGTTGCACCGTGTAGTGTACATGTATGTTGGCCCTCCTTAGACTAACAACAGCCACAAATTCACATCATGACCATTTGCACCATTTTTTTACCCCATTTTGGGGGTTATTGGTACAAAAGCGTTATCTGACATTAACTGCATCGTCTTGCTAGCTTCTTAAACCCGGAGCAATGTTTGTACTTTGAGGATCCGATAGTTGCGGTAACCGTCCATAACCCTTAATCCTCCCGAGGGTCAGAGACCTGAGGGAGGATTAAGGGTTACGGTTAAACCGCAACTAGCTACGAGGACTGCATTCGCGCCAACTTTCACTTTCAATGGGACAACTTCTACGCTGCTGGGAATCGCTATTTATCCACGGTCCATTTTCTACAGACCTCTACAGGAAAGAGTTGTTGAGAAAGGTCCTTTAGATTGTATTGTATAAAAAAGGCCTTACCTCCTTCAGAGAGATCTTGGCCTTGTAGAGCAAGTTGCTGCCGTCCCGCTTGAAGAAGGCATGGGGCTTGTCCTTCAGCGTGAAGACGATGTCGGCCGGCACGCGGTCGGCACCCTGGTCCCCCTCCTTGGGAAAGGTGATCTTGGTGCCGGCCTTCCAGCCCGGCTTGACGTTGATCTCCAGCACCTTGTCCTCGGTCTTGGTGGTGCGGCCGTCCGGGTTCAGCACCCTGCGCGAGATCTTCATGCGCTTGGTGCAGCCCCGGTGGATGTCCTCCAGCGAGACGCGCAGGTCGTGGTGCACAGCCGGGTCCTGGCGGCTCCGGCCGGCCGCGGACGGCCGGCCGAAGCCGCCGCCCGGCTGCATGCCGGGGAAGCCAAAGTCGTCGTCCACCTCCATGGGGTCCACGCCGGGCGCGGAGGAGAAGACCGAGGAGTGGTGGCCGTGGTGGCTGCCGTGGTGGCTGCCGTGATGATGGCCGCCGTGCGGGCCGCCAAAGTTCATGAAGACCTTGAACGGGTCCTGGCCGCCGAAGAAGCTCTGGAAGGTGGCGTTGGGGTCGCCGTGGTAGCTCCACTTGAAGTTGTTGCCGCCGCCGCTTCCGCCGCCGCCGCCGGGCGCCGGCCCGCCGTTGCCCTTGAGTCCGTCCTCGCCGTACTGGTCGTAGATCTCGCGCTTCTGCTTGTCGCTCAGCACCTCGTAGGCCTCGGAGATCTCCTTGAACCGGTCCTCTGCGCCTTTGCTCTTGTTCTTGTCCGGGTGGTACTTGAGGGCCATCTTGCGGTAGGCCTTCTTGATCTCCTCGTCCGTGGCGTTGCGCGCCACCCCGAGGCTCTTGTAGTAGTCCTTGCCCATCCTTCCACCCGAGAGCGGGCCGAAAAGGCGGGTCGGCTGGAGCGGGGGAGGAAGGAGAAGGGGTCCCTCAGATCGGCGGAGACGTTTCCCCTCTCACACGGGCTTGCCTCAAAGACGGCCCGACAGAAAACCTGCATTTGGAGAACCCACACAACCAAACCGCAATCAATACAACATCTTCCCGGACTTTTTCAATTTTCCCCAAGAGTCGCAACACATCCGAAAAACAATATCACAGCCCGCATTTCGCGACAGGATTCGATGAATTAGGCCGGGACTCATCCCAAATTTATGCGCTTCCCCTTGCCAAATGGGTGTTGGCATACGTTAGACACTGCGCGTACTTGCAGCTCGTGTACCATGATTAGCGGAAGCAAGATCCAATTTCCTTAGATGCTTGACTCACAGCTTCTTCACTTTTTTTGTTCCTAATAGAAAGCCTGTAGTCATGCAGTACAGCAGTACACTGTGATGAGTAAGATGACCACAAAAATCCTTGAGAAATTACTTGAACTACATGCATCAGTGGGGTAGTATGCTTGTTGAAGTGAATGCACTGTACTAAGGTGTATATCCATGCATTTGTACTAGGGCATGGACAATTACTGTGATCAGCTGTTACTGATACTAACTAACTAATCTCAGGGCTGCCTTTCAATTTTCATCATGCAGTGATAACTCAGAGTTAGAGTCATGGTATAATGATTGTAACTAGCCCTGTTCAATCATAGTCCGAGTGACTTGGAACAGACAAATCACAAGTGTTGTTATCGAAATTTGGAATTTGGAGGGTCGGGTGACTCTCCAAATTTCCAAATTTCAATACAAAAAGGGGGACTTGTCAGGTCCAAGTTACTCGGGCTATCCTGTGCACGACTAGTCCAAGTAACTTGGACCCGACCAGTCACCCTTTTTTTATCGAATTTTGAAATTTTGAGGGTCGGGTGACAGTCACCCGACCCTCAAAATTTCAAAATTCGATAAAAAAAAAGGGCGACTTGTCCGGTCCAAGTTACTCTGGCTATCCTGTTCAAGACCAGGATATTTCGTTCACTCTTCTTCTTTTTTCAAAGGAGGAAGAAAACTGTCATATCAGGAATCAAGTAAATATGCTGCAACTTGAAAATCAAATGTTTTTTTTTTTTTAGCAATTCAATTAGGTTATCGTGTCATCTTAAATTACAATCTGGCGAAATCATGTTTTTATAAAGCGTGTCGAGTTGCAAGAATTCTTACAACTACCAAGTACCATAGTACGAGTAACTTGGACCCGACAAGACAGTGAAGACACCCTTTCTTTTAATCGAAATTTGAAACTTGAAATTTCGATAAAAAAAGGGTGACTTGTCGGGTCTAAGTTACTCGGACTACATACACTACAGTACAAATACAATTAAGTACAATCATCAAGCCATGATGTGATCCTGATACTTATTACTTATTACTTTTATTAGTATTATTACTGGACTACTGGAGTAACAAGGGAAGAATTTAACCCCACCAAAATGCATTTAAAAAAATCAGAATTTCAGAAATGTAGACATTCTTGCATAAAATTAAATACATCGGAAGTTCCTATTCCTAACAATCACTGAAATGTAAAAATTAAATAGATTAATTTATTCACGGGGGAGTTTAATTTTTCCTCTCTAATTCTGTACAGACCAAAAATTTAATATTCTCGATTGCAATTTATTCACACGGAAAAAAGAAGAATAAAGGCTACAGAAATGCAAAGGCTGAAATAACAATTTGACTGGGGGCAAACATAAAGTGAAAAATTACTTACCGATTCTGCTAAAAAGAAAATAATAAATCGAAGTTCGGTCACTGATGTACTGAAAATTCCAACAATATCTACGCCCGAAATAATTTGCGTACCAGTCGCCCTGTGGACCAGGAAGATTAGGGCACGGGATGGAAGTGACACGATGTGCAGGCGATCCTGAGGTGACGGAATATAAAACCACCCACCCCCGTTGTCCGTCGTCTTTTTATCCTGGAAATGGGGAGCTTTTTGGAACTTTCCTGGCTTTGACAGAACATTCCGGAAACGCCTATGTCACAACGGCACGGCGCACATTGGGTAACGTATGTTGTCGCGATCCTCTGCCGAGTATGAATATTCATCAGGTATGACGTCACTGCACGACGATCCGGATACTACCGATCCGTATCCGCACCACTTATTATAAGTGTCGCGACACTGTGAAGCACTAGCAGCAGAGAATAACTGTGGCCCCCTACCAGAGAACTGCACACCTGGCACGACATATCAGAGTAGGCTTAGTATTATTCTATACTGTTGTCAGTGGTGCGGGTTCGGAGTAGTACGGATGCGGATCGATGTGCAGTGACGTCATACCATATGTATATTCATACTCGGCAGAGGATCGCGACAACGTTACCCGCACATTGCTCCCTATACGTTACGTGCTGGGCTATTTACAATTATTTCCCTGGTACTCCCTGCCGGCCGTAGCCCACGCTGGGCTACGAGGGCCACACCGAGGGACCAGCCAATTGGAACTTTCTGGACGGCCCGAAATGACGTCACCGGAATTCTTATCGGCTAGACTCGTTCAAGTCCCCCCGTCGACTCGGTCTTGCACACTAGTGCTGCAAGTATAGTGCAGAGTTGCAGACGCTTTTCTCAGAATATAATGACGGTTTCGATTCAACGAAGAGAAGCACGCGATGGATATCTGGTGTTTAACATTCGCAGACCAAAATTTAATTGATTTTCGGGGGGGGGGAATCGGAAGTTCCCGATGGCATCCATGCCTCATGAGAATGGCGCCCGGGTGCTAAAGCAGTAAACTAAATCAGTTTTTGCCGGCTATAAATTAGGAGATATCGTGTGACCTCAAAATTAATTCAGTCTTCTTTTCTTAATTCTTTCTTTACACGCCAATACTGGGTATCTCCTTCACGGTACGACAGTTTTGCTGGCAGCATAGAGCTCTATTTATAGACCTCTATGGCTTGCACTGCAGACAGAGCTGAGCTGTCAGATGCATAGCGGCGGTGACAATATAGCGCCCTCACTCGGTAAAGCGCGCGCAACCCCGATTACATGGACTTCTTAGCTGTGTTTTGCTCGGACGCATGCGTACGTACGTATACGTACGCGTACGGACGTACGTATACGTACGCGTACGGACGTACGTATACTTACGCGGACGTACGTACGTCCAGCTGGCGCTCGCTCTCGCTGGCGCTTCATCGTCGGGTGAAAGGTGCGCTTGCGCAGTTGGTTACACTGACGGTCTCGGCAAATTGACATTATTTTACTCGATGGCCTATAATTTTATAAATATTGATTAATAATAATCAAAGATGTAAATCGCGTGAAGTCCTTGCCTATCCGATAATAGTCCTAA
>OX465113.1:9245441-9312941 GCA_949987565.1 Luidia sarsii
CAGCATCAAAATCAGTGCAGCATCAATTCCTAAGCACGATTCATGAAGAAAATGCAAGCCACTGTCTGACATTATTGAGTTGTATACAAAAAATATTATGCAATGTTAATGACCTATACGCTCTGCCTTTGAGAAAGGTCCTGCTAGGATTGAAACGTCAGGCCCACTAAATTTTAAGACCTATACGCTTACTCATTCATATGTAACACCAGATTGGTATGATGTCCGATATGGACAAATGGGGTATCAAAATGTGCGTAAGACAACAGTGGGAAAAGTCGTCAAGCGAGAGTCCATGCTTTTTAGTGGTCGCGATGCAGTAACAACAAATATGGAAGGGGGGTAGACCTCCGAGCCCCCACCCACGGTGCAGATAGGGTGAAACACGGTTCTCGTTTAAATTGCCTCTAATCTATACCAACGGTTTCAGGATTCTTCTTCATTGCCATGCTGTTCTGAGTCCGTTTGATTTGGTATAGATATTGTAATACACGTACATGACTGTGTTCAATTCAGCGTATTGGCAACCACGAAGTCACATAGAAGTGACAGCAAGTATAATGGATGCACCTGGGCCCAATTGCATAGAGCTGCTTAAGCATGGAAATCTGCTAAGCACGAACATTCTCCCCTGGTTAAAAACGAGATTGCCAACCATGTTTCGCTTGATGCTTGTTGTACGTGACTCATATTCTACTATCGGTTGCTTCATGTGAAATTACAAGTGGAATTTTGGCCGGCAACCTGATTCTTTTGAGGAAGATTTTTCATGCTTAAAGCCCCTTCACAACATAGGTGGAGTGATATACAAAAATGTTGCAAACTGCTTACTGACTGAAATAACCAAAATGCAAATCTTAAAATTTAGTGGGACTGACGTTTCGATCTTAGCCTTTGAGAAAGGTCCTGCTAGGATCGAAACGTCAGGCCCATTAAATTTTACCATTGGTGGAGGTCAAAGAATAGCATCCATACGTCTTTTGTCTGATCCAACATATACATGAAATAGTACACCTGTGAAAATTTCTGCTCAATCCGCCAACCGAGTCTCGAGAAAATCGTGAAAACTGCTTCATTTGTTTCGTGAAAATACAGCATTCAACGCCGTACTGTTCTGAAAAATCGTTTAGATCTGGGTGAGACGTAAACTATTTCTTTTACTCATTTCTCCCAAAATACAATATTTTAGGCAGAAATATTTGAGTGAGAGATTTCTACTATAAACATCTTTAAACTGTATAAGTTTCATGTAAATCTGTGAACATTTCGATCTTACCAATGTTGTGTAGCAAATTCTGGTGCTTTAAGCAGCTCTATGAAATTAATTGGCCCCTACTATAGGCCTTTCTGTTATGCAAACTGTATGCATTGAGCCCAAGACGAGGCTATGGGCGCTAGATTTCCAAGATGGCGGTAGATTCAAGGGTTGTTGTTGTTGCTAAGATATCGTTCGGTTTTGTTGAAGAATAATGTCAAGAAAAGATCAAAAAGCAGCGGGGAACAACAATAATCATCTTGGAAATCTAGCGTCAGTAGCCTCGCTTTCAGTCAGACGCATACAATTTGCATGAATATTAAGAAAGGACAATTATGTGTGTTGTTTTTAATAATTTTTAGTGATCTTATTTTCGGCAGGCGGTTATAGTATTTTGTAAAATTCGTTATAATATCCCCAATGCCCGCGCCATTCAAGGAAGTATAGTGGTTGATGTTCATCGTGCTGTTTAGTAACGTATCTTTTCTTTCTGGGTGTACTTTCGTTTCCATGAGGACTTTTAGGGCGATCCAACTCGGCCTGTAGAGGAAACGGGGGGTCGATAAAACAAAAACGAGCAAGCGGAACATGCCGGCCAAAAATAAACAATGGACGGGTTTGTGGGAGAGCGAAGTTCAGGGGAAAGGACTTGATGGGAGTCCATCCCGTACCGACGCGAATTACGTATACTCCAATATTAAAGGCCAAATACAACATTGGAAAGATCGGGAAACATCACATGTCCACATACTTCCTTCTAATTTACACAGTTCGTAGATAGTCATGATAGAATCCTCATGTTGAAATCTTACGGTCTGGGATGCTGCACTCTTCACTCAAACATCGGCAAATAGTGTATTACTCGCAAGTAATAAACTATTTCTTATACTACAGAACGGTGCGTAAACCGTGATGTTTTTGTTTTCATTTTTCTACTTTATCAGATTACCATTAATTTTTTGAGCTAAAAACTTTCTCTTTTGAAATGTTTAATGGTTTAACACGTAAACTGTGGCAATCGTTTGACCTTAACCAATGTTGTATAGGGCCTTTAAAAACCCTTCAGTGTCGCATGATCCACTGGACAAGTATTATTTCATAGCAGTGCATATAGCATGCACAGTGTGCGCGTATACCAGCGTGGCCTGTGCAGATACTCATGAATATTGATGAAAGGCGTAAATTGTATCGGTAGCGGATCGACATCCGTAAAGTCCTACACACGGTCGGTAAATACCAACGTCACTTTTTTTTCACATCGCAGATGAATCGAGGACTCCAGCCAATTCACATCGCACGAGCCATGTCCCCACACCCCCGTATTATACCATAACTGACACCGCTGATTCGGACGGTCTTCGGCACGGCCGTTCCAAGTTGGGGTCGCGACGGTCATCAAAATGGTCGCTGAAACTGAAAGTCGCTTTGCCGTCGCCTTGTTTTCCCTGCTTCTCCTGACGATCGTAGCGGGTAAGTTTTCTCAATTTCCCCTCCACATCGTCCTCACGAGGACAGTCTCTTTTTTTTAGCAATTGTTTGTTTTTCCGCTTGACGTACGCGTTTGGTCACCGCTGATAATGTGAAGCTCCTCGATTTTGAGACTCTTTTCGAATTCTATATTGATGGCAATTTTTATGAGTTCAAATTGTCTGTATACGCAAACGGGTTTGAGTAACATTGTGATGATGTGTGACTGATCGCCCTATCGCCCGCCAGACCGACCGATCTAACAACCGATTGAACAACCGACCTCCCACACTCCCATCCGACCGTCGTAATCAAGGAACCCGCCCTACCTACCGACCGACCGGGAACTACCAATCCACCACCCGCCCTACCAACCGAATAACCTACCGCCCGTCCGCCTGACCGACCGACCTACCAATCCACCACCCGCCCTACCGACCGAATAACCTACCGCCCGTCCGCCTGACCGACAGACCTACCAATCCACCACCCGCCCTACCGACCGAATAACCTACCGCCCGTCCACCTGACCGACCGACCTACCAATCCACCACCCGCCCTACCGACCGAATAACCTACCGCCCGTCCGCCTGACCGACCGACCTACCAATCCACCACCCGCCCTACCGACCGAATGACCTACCGCCCGTCCGCCTGACCGACAGTCCTACCAATCCACCACCTGCCCTACCGACCGAATAACCTACCGCCCGTCCGCCTGACCGACCGACCTACCAATCCACCACCCTCCCTACCGACCGAATGACCTACCACCCGTCCGCCTGACCGACCGACCTACCAATCCACCACCCTCCCTACCGACCGAATGACCTACCACCCGTCCGCCTGACCGACAGACCTACCAATCCACCACCCGCCCTACCGACCGAATAACCTACCGCCCGTCCGCCTGACCGACAGACCTACCAATCCACCACCCGCCCTACCGACCGAATAACCTACCGCCCGTCCGCCTGACCGACCGACCTACCAATCCACCACCCGCCCTACCGACCGAATAACCTACCGCCCGTCCGCCTGACCGACAGACCGACCAATCCACCACCCTCCCTACCGACCGAATAACCTACCGCCCGTCCGCCTGACCGACAGACCTACCAATCCACCACCCGCCCTACCGACCGAATAACCTACCGCCCGTCCGCCTGACCGACCGACCTACAAATCCACCACCCGCCCTACCGACCGAATAACCTACCGCCCCTCCGCCTGACCGACAGACCGACCAATCCACCACCCGCCCTACCGACCGAATAACCTACCGCCCGTCCGCCTGACCGAACGACCTACCAATCCACCACCCGCCCTACCGACCGAATGACCTACCGCCCGTCCGCCTGACCGACCGACCTACCAATCCACCACCCGCCCTACCGACCGAATGACCTACCGCCCGTCCACCTGACCAACAGACCGACCAATCCACCACCCGCCCTACCGACCGAATAACCTACCGCCCGTCCGCCTGACCGACAGACCGACCAATCCACCACCCTCCCTACCGACCGAATAACCTACCGCCCGTCCGCCTGACCGACCGACCAACCAATCCACCACCCGCCCTACCGACCGAATAACCTACCGCCCGTCCACCTGACCGACAGACCGCCCTGACCGCCCTACTGACCGAATAACCTACCGCCCGTCCGCCTGACCGACCGACCTACCAATCCACCACCCGCCCTACCGACCGAATAACCTACTGCCCGTCCGCCTGACCGACCGACCTACCAATCGACCACCCGCCCTACTGACCGAATAACCTACCGCCCGTCCGCCTGACCGACCTACCTACCAATCCACCACCCGCCCTACCGACCGAATAACCTACTGCCCGTCCGCCTGACCGACCGACCTACCAATCCACCACCCGCCCTACCGACCGAATAACCTACCACCCGTCCGCCTGACCGACCGACCTACCAATCCACCACCCGCCCTACCGACCGAATGACCTACCGCCCGTCCCTCTGACCGACCGACCTACCAATCCACCACCCGCCCTACCGACCGAATAACCTACCGCCCGTCCACCTGACCGACCGACCTACCAAATCACCACCCGCCCTACCGACCGAATAACCTACCGCCCGTCCGCCTGACCGAACGACCTACCAATCCACCACCCGCCCTACCGACCGAATAACCTACCGCCCGTCCGCCTGACCGACCGACCTACCAATCCACCACCCGCCCTACCGACCGAATAACCTACCGCCCGACCGCCTGACCGACCGACCTACCAATCCACCACCCGCCCTACCGACCGAATAACCTACCGCCCGTCCGCCTGACCGACCGACCTACCAATCCACCACCCGCCCTACCGACCGAATAACCTACCGCCCGTCCGCCTGACCGACCGACCTACCAATCCACCACCCGCCCTACCGACCGAATAACCTACCGCCCGTCCGCCTGACCGACAGACCTACCAATCCACCACCCGCCCTACCGACCGAATAACCTGTTGTTTTCCCTGCTTCTCCTGACGATCGTAGCGGGTAAGTTTTCTCAATTTCCCCTCCACATCGTCCTCACGAGGACAGTCTCTTTTTTTTAGCAATTGTTTGTTTTTCCGCTTGACGTACGCGTTTGGTCACCGCTGATAATGTGAAGCTCCTCGATTTTGAGACTCTTTTCGAATTCTATATTGATGGCAATTTTTATGAGTTCAAATTGTCTGTATACGCAAACGGGTTTGAGTAACATTGTGATGATGTGTGACTGATCGCCCTATCGCCCGCCAGACCGACCGATCTAACAACCGATTGAACAACCGACCTCCCACACTCCCATCCGACCGTCGTAATCAAGGAACCCGCCCTACCTACCGACCGACCGGGAACTACCAATCCACCACCCGCCCTACCAACCGAATAACCTACCGCCCGTCCGCCTGACCGACCGACCTACCAATCCACCACCCGCCCTACCGACCGAATAACCTACCGCCCGTCCGCCTGACCGACAGACCTACCAATCCACCACCCGCCCTACCGACCGAATAACCTACCGCCCGTCCACCTGACCGACCGACCTACCAATCCACCACCCGCCCTACCGACCGAATAACCTACCGCCCGTCCGCCTGACCGACCGACCTACCAATCCACCACCCGCCCTACCGACCGAATGACCTACCGCCCGTCCGCCTGACCGACAGACCGACCAATCCACCACCTGCCCTACCGACCGAATAACCTACCGCCCGTCCGCCTGACCGACCGACCAACCAATCCACCACCCGCCCTACCGACCGAATAACCTACCACCCGTCCGCCTGACCGACCGACCTACCAATCCACCACCCTCCCTACCGACCGAATGACCTACCACCCGTCCGCCTGACCGACAGACCGACCAATCCACCACCCGCCCTACCGACCGAATAACCTACCGCCCGTCCGCCTGACCGACAGACCTACCAATCCACCACCCGCCCTACCGACCGAATAACCTACCGCCCGTCCGCCTGACCGACCGACCTACCAATCCACCACCCGCCCTACCGACCGAATAACCTACCGCCCGTCCGCCTGACCGACAGACCGACCAATCCACCACCCTCCCTACCGACCGAATAACCTACCGCCCGTCCGCCTGACCGACAGACCTACCAATCCACCACCCGCCCTACCGACCGGATAACCTACCGCCCGTCCGCCTGACCGACCGACCTACCAATCCACCACCCTCCCTACCGACCGAATAACCTACCACCCGTCCGCCTGACCGACAGACCTACCATGTACCAATCGACCATCCGCCCAACCGACCGAATGACCTACCGCCCGTCCGCCTGACCGACCGACCTACCAATCCACCACCCGCCCTACCGACCGAATGACCTACCGCCCGTCCACCTGACCGACAGACCGACCAATCCACCACCCTCCCTACCGACCGAATGACCTACCGCCCGTCCGCCTGACCGACCGACCGACCAATCCACCACCCTCCCTACCGACCGAATAACCTACCGCCCGTCCGCCTGACCGACCGACCAACCAATCCACCACCCGCCCTACCGACCGAATAACCTACCGCCCGTCCACCTGACCGACAGACCGACCAATCCACCACCCGCCCTACCGACCGAATAACCTACCACCCGTCCGCCTGACCGACAGACCGACCAATCCACCACCCGCCCTACCGACCGAATAACCTACCGCCCGTCCACCTGACCGACAGACCGACCAATCCACCACCCGCCCTACCGACCGAATAACCTACCGCCCGTCCACCTGACCGACAGACCGACCAATCCACCACCCGCCCTACCGACCGGATAACCTACCGCCCGTCCGCCTGACCGACCGACCTACCAATCCACCACCCTCCCTACCGACCGAATAACCTACCACCCGTCCGCCTGACCGACAGACCTACCATGTACCAATCGACCATCCGCCCAACCGACCGAATGACCTACCGCCCGTCCGCCTGACCGACCGACCTACCAATCCACCACCCGCCCTACCGACCGAATAACCTACCACCCGTCCACCTGATCGACCGACCTACCAATCCACCACCCTCCCTACCGACCGAATGACCTACCGCCCGTCCGCCTGACCGACCGACCTACCAATCCACCACCCTCCCTACCGACCGAATAACCTACCGCCCGTCCGCCTGACCGACCGACCTACCAATCCACCACCCGCCCTACCGACCGAATAACCTACTGCCCGTCCGCCTGACCGACCGACCTACCAATCGACCACCCGCCCTACTGACCGAATAACCTACCGCCCGTCCGCCTGACCGACCTACCTACCAATCCACCACCCGCCCTACCGACCGAATAACCTACTGCCCGTCCGCCTGACCGACCGACCTACCAATCCACCACCCGCCCTACCGACCGAATAACCTACCACCCGTCCGCCTGACCGACCGACCTACCAATCCACCACCCGCCCTACCGACCGAATGACCTACCGCCCGTCCCTCTGACCGACCGACCTACCAATCCACCACCCGCCCTACCGACCGAATAACCTACCGCCCGTCCACCTGACCGACCGACCTACCAAATCACCACCCGCCCTACCGACCGAATAACCTACCGCCCGTCCGCCTGACCGAACGACCTACCAATCCACCACCCGCCCTACCGACCGAATAACCTACCGCCCGTCCGCCTGACCGACCGACCTACCAATCCACCACCCGCCCTACCGACCGAATAACCTACCGCCCGACCGCCTGACCGACCGACCTACCAATCCACCACCCGCCCTACCGACCGAATAACCTACCGCCCGTCCGCCTGACCGACCGACCTACCAATCCACCACCCGCCCTACCGACCGAATAACCTACCGCCCGTCCGCCTGACCGACCGACCTACCAATCCACCACCCGCCCTACCGACCGAATAACCTACCGCCCGTCCGCCTGACCGACAGACCTACCAATCCACCACCCGCCCTACCGACCGAATAACCTACCGCCCGTCCACCTGACCGACCGACCTACCAATCCACCACCCGCCCTACCGACCGAATAACCTACCGCCCGTCCACCTGACCGAACGACCTACCAATCCACCACCCGCCCTACCGACCGAATAACCTACCGCCCGTCCACCTGACCGACCGACCTACCAATCCACCACCCGCCCTACCGACCGAATAACCTACCGCCCGTCCACCTGACCGACCGACCTACCAATCCACCACCCGCTCTACCGACCGAATGACCTACCGCCCGTCCGCCTGACCGAACGACCTACCAATCCACCACCCGCCCTACCGACGGAATAACCTACCGCCCGTCCGCCTGACCGACCGACCTACCAATCCACCACCCGCCCTACCGACCGAATAACCTACCGCCCGACCGCCTGACCGACCGACCTACCAATCCACCACCCGCCCTACCGACCGAATAACCTACCGCCCGTCCGCCTGACCGACCGACCTACCAATCCACCACCCGCCCTACCGACCGAATAACCTACCGCCCGTCCACCTGACCGACCTACCTACCAATCCACCACCCGCCCTACCGACCGACTAACCTACCGCCCGTCCGCCTGACCGACCTACCTACCAATCCACCACCCGCCCTACCGACCGAATAACCTACCGCCCGTCCGCCTGACCGACCGACCTACCAATCCACCACCCGCCCTACCGACCGAATGACCTACCGCCCGTCCGCCTGACCGAACGACCTACCAATCCACCACCCGCCCTACCGACCGAATAACCTACCGCCCGTCCGCCTGACCGACCGACCTACCAATCCACCACCCGCCCTACCGACCGAATAACCTACCGCCCGACCGCCTGACCGACCGACCTACCAATCCACCACCCGCCCTACCGACCGAATAACCTACCGCCCGTCCGCCTGACCGACCGACCTACCAATCCACCACCCGCCCTACCGACCGAATAACCTACCGCCCGTCCACCTGACCGACAGACCTACCAATCCACCACCCGCCCTACCGACCGAATAACCTACCGCCCGTCCACCTGACCGACCGACCTACCAATCCACCACCCGCCCTACCGACCGAATGACCTACCGCCCGTCCGCCTGACCGACAGACCTACCAATCCACCACCTGCCCTACCGACCGAATAACCTACCGCCCGTCCGCCTGACCGACCGACCTACCAATCCACCACCCTCCCTACCGACCGAATGACCTACCACCCGTCCGCCTGACCGACCGACCTACCAATCCACCACCCTCCCTACCGACCGAATGACCTACCACCCGTCCGCCTGACCGACAGACCTACCAATCCACCACCCGCCCTACCGACCGAATAACCTACCGCCCGTCCGCCTGACCGACAGACCTACCAATCCACCACCCGCCCTACCGACCGAATAACCTACCGCCCGTCCGCCTGACCGACCGACCTACCAATCCACCACCCGCCCTACCGACCGAATAACCTACCGCCCGTCCGCCTGACCGACAGACCGACCAATCCACCACCCTCCCTACCGACCGAATAACCTACCGCCCGTCCGCCTGACCGACAGACCTACCAATCCACCACCCGCCCTACCGACCGAATAACCTACCGCCCGTCCGCCTGACCGACCGACCTACAAATCCACCACCCGCCCTACCGACCGAATAACCTACCGCCCGTCCGCCTGACCGACAGACCGACCAATCCACCACCCGCCCTACCGACCGAATAACCTACCGCCCGTCCGCCTGACCGACAGACCGACCAATCCACCACCCGCCCTACCGACCGAATGACCTACCACCCGTCCGCCTGACCGACAGACCGACCAATCCACCACCCGCCCTACCGACCGAATAACCTACCGCCCGTCCGCCTGACCGACAGACCGACCAATCCACCACCCGCCCTACCGACCGAATGACCTACCGCCCGTCCGCCTGACCGACAGACCGACCAATCCACCACCCGCCCTACCGACCGAATAACCTACCGCCCGTCCGCCTGACCGACAGACCGACCAATCCACCACCCGCCCTACCGACCGAATAACCTACCGCCCGTCCGCCTGACCGACAGACCGACCAATCCACCACCCGCCCTACCGACCGAATAACCTACCACCCGTCCGCCTGACCGACCGACCTACCAATCCACCACCCGCCCTACCGACCGAATGACCTACCGCCCGTCCACCCGACCGACAGACCGACCAATCCACCACCCGCCCTACCGACCGAATAACCTACCGCCCGTCCGCCTGACCGACAGACCGACCAATCCACCACCCTCCCTACCGACCGAATAACCTACCGCCCGTCCGCCTGACCGACCGACCAACCAATCCACCACCCGCCCTACCGACCGAATAACCTACCGCCCGTCCACCTGACCGACAGACCGACCAATCCACCACCCGCCCTACCGACCGAATAACCTACCACCCGTCCGCCTGACCGACAGACCGACCAATCCACCACCCGCCCTACCGACCGAATAACCTACCGCCCGTCCACCTGACCGACAGACCGACCAATCCACCACCCGCCCTACCGACCGAATAACCTACCGCCCGTCCACCTGACCGACAGACCGACCAATCCACCACCCGCCCTACCGACCGGATAACCTACCGCCCGTCCGCCTGACCGACCGACCTACCAATCCACCACCCTCCCTACCGACCGAATAACCTACCACCCGTCCGCCTGACCGACAGACCTACCATGTACCAATCGACCATCCGCCCAACCGACCGAATGACCTACCGCCCGTCCGCCTGACCGACCGACCTACCAATCCACCACCCGCCCTACCGACCGAATAACCTACCACCCGTCCACCTGATCGACCGACCTACCAATCCACCACCCTCCCTACCGACCGAATGACCTACCGCCCGTCCGCCTGACCGACCGACCTACCAATCCACCACCCTCCCTACCGACCGAATAACCTACCGCCCGTCCGCCTGACCGACCGACCTACCAATCCACCACCCGCCCTACCGACCGAATAACCTACTGCCCGTCCGCCTGACCGACCGACCTACCAATCGACCACCCGCCCTACTGACCGAATAACCTACCGCCCGTCCGCCTGACCGACCTACCTACCAATCCACCACCCGCCCTACCGACCGAATAACCTACTGCCCGTCCGCCTGACCGACCGACCTACCAATCCACCACCCGCCCTACCGACCGAATAACCTACCACCCGTCCGCCTGACCGACCGACCTACCAATCCACCACCCGCCCTACCGACCGAATGACCTACCGCCCGTCCCTCTGACCGACCGACCTACCAATCCACCACCCGCCCTACCGACCGAATAACCTACCGCCCGTCCACCTGACCGACCGACCTACCAAATCACCACCCGCCCTACCGACCGAATAACCTACCGCCCGTCCGCCTGACCGAACGACCTACCAATCCACCACCCGCCCTACCGACCGAATAACCTACCGCCCGTCCGCCTGACCGACCGACCTACCAATCCACCACCCGCCCTACCGACCGAATAACCTACCGCCCGACCGCCTGACCGACCGACCTACCAATCCACCACCCGCCCTACCGACCGAATAACCTACCGCCCGTCCGCCTGACTGACCGACCTACCAATCCACCACCCGCCCTACCGACCGAATAACCTACCGCCCGTCCGCCTGACCGACCGACCTACCAATCCACCACCCGCCCTACCGACCGAATAACCTACCGCCCGTCCACCTGACCGACAGACCTACCAATCCACCACCCGCCCTACCGACCGAATAACCTACCGCCCGTCCACCTGACCGACCGACCTACCAATCCACCACCCGCCCTACCGACCGAATAACCTACCGCCCGTCCACCTGACCGAACGACCTACCAATCCACCACCCGCCCTACCGACCGAATAACCTACCGCCCGTCCACCTGACCGACCGACCTACCAATCCACCACCCGCCCTACCGACCGAATAACCTACCGCCCGTCCACCTGACCGACCGACCTACCAATCCACCACCCGCCCTACCGACCGACTAACCTACCGCCCGTCCGCCTGACCGACCGACCTACCAATCCACCACCCGCCCTACCGACCGAATAACCTACCACCCGTCCGCCTGACCGACCGACCTACCAATCCACCACCCGCCCTACCGACCGAATGACCTACCGCCCGTCCCTCTGACCGACCGACCTACCAATCCACCACCCGCCCTACCGACCGAATAACCTACCGCCCGTCCACCTGACCGACCGACCTACCAATCGACCACCCGCCCTACCGACCGAATAACCTACCGCCCGTCCGCCTGACCGAACGACCTACCAATCCACCACCCGCCCTACCGACCGAATAACCTACCGCCCGTCCGCCTGACCGACCGACCTACCAATCCACCACCCGCCCTACCGACCGAATAACCTACCGCCCGACCGCCTGACCGACCGACCTACCAATCCACCACCCGCCCTACCGACCGAATAACCTACCGCCCGTCCGCCTGACCGACCGACCTACCAATCCACCACCCGCCCTACCGACCGAATAACCTACCGCCCGTCCGCCTGACCGACCGACCTACCAATCCACCACCCGCCCTACCGACCGAATAACCTACCGCCCGTCCACCTGACCGACAGACCTACCAATCCACCACCCGCCCTACCGACCGAATAACCTACCGCCCGTCCACCTGACCGACCGACCTACCAATCCACCACCCGCCCTACCGACCGAATAACCTACCGCCCGTCCACCTGACCGAACGACCTACCAATCCACCACCCGCCCTACCGACCGAATAACCTACCGCCCGTCCACCTGACCGACCGACCTACCAATCCACCACCCGCCCTACCGACCGAATAACCTACCGCCCGTCCACCTGACCGACCGACCTACCAATCCACCACCCGCCCTACCGACCGAATAACCTACCGCCCGTCCACCTGACCGACCGACCTACCAATCCACCACCCGCTCTACCGACCGAATGACCTACCGCCCGTCCGCCTGACCGAACGACCTACCAATCCACCACCCGCCCTACCGACGGAATAACCTACCGCCCGTCCGCCTGACCGACCGACCTACCAATCCACCACCCGCCCTACCGACTGAATAACCTACCGCCCGACCGCCTGACCGACCGACCTACCAATCCACCACCCGCCCTACCGACCGAATAACCTACCGCCCGTCCGCCTGACCGACCGACCTACCAATCCACCACCCGCCCTACCGACCGAATAACCTACCGCCCGTCCACCTGACCGACCTACCTACCAATCCACCACCCGCCCTACCGACCGACTAACCTACCGCCCGTCCGCCTGACCGACCTACCTACCAATCCACCACCCGCCCTACCGACCGAATAACCTACCGCCCGTCCGCCTGACCGACCGACCTACCAATCCACCACCCGCCCTACCGACCGAATGACCTACCGCCCGTCCGCCTGACCGAACGACCTACCAATCCACCACCCGCCCTACCGACCGAATGACCTACCGCCCGTCCGCCTGACCGACCGACCTACCAATCCACCACCCGCCCTACCGACCGAATAACCTACCGCCCGTCCGCCTGACCGACAGACCGACCAATCCACCACCCTCCCTACCGACCGAATAACCTACCGCCCGTCCGCCTGACCGACAGACCTACCAATCCACCACCCGCCCTACCGACCGAATAACCTACCGCCCGTCCGCCTGACCGACCGACCTACAAATCCACCACCCGCCCTACCGACCGAATAACCTACCACCCGTCCGCCTGACCGACCGACCTACCAATCCACCACCCGCCCTACCGACCGAATGACCTACCGCCCGTCCACCTGACCGACAGACCGACCAATCCACCACCCGCCCTACCGACCGAATAACCTACCGCCCGTCCGCCTGACCGACAGACCGACCAATCCACCACCCTCCCTACCGACCGAATAACCTACCGCCCGTCCGCCTGACCGACCGACCAACCAATCCACCACCCGCCCTACCGACCGAATAACCTACCGCCCGTCCACCTGACCGACAGACCGACCAATCCACCACCCGCCCTACCGACCGAATAACCTACCACCCGTCCGCCTGACCGACAGACCGACCAATCCACCACCCGCCCTACCGACCGAATAACCTACCGCCCGTCCACCTGACCGACAGACCGACCAATCCACCACCCGCCCTACCGACCGAATAACCTACCGCCCGTCCACCTGACCGACAGACCGACCAATCCACCACCCGCCCTACCGACCGGATAACCTACCGCCCGTCCGCCTGACCGACCGACCTACCAATCCACCACCCTCCCTACCGACCGAATAACCTACCACCCGTCCGCCTGACCGACAGACCTACCATGTACCAATCGACCATCCGCCCAACCGACCGAATGACCTACCGCCCGTCCGCCTGACCGACCGACCTACCAATCCACCACCCGCCCTACCGACCGAATAACCTACCACCCGTCCACCTGATCGACCGACCTACCAATCCACCACCCTCCCTACCGACCGAATGACCTACCGCCCGTCCGCCTGACCGACCGACCTACCAATCCACCACCCTCCCTACCGACCGAATAACCTACCGCCCGTCCGCCTGACCGACCGACCTACCAATCCACCACCCGCCCTACCGACCGAATAACCTACTGCCCGTCCGCCTGACCGACCGACCTACCAATCGACCACCCGCCCTACTGACCGAATAACCTACCGCCCGTCCGCCTGACCGACCTACCTACCAATCCACCACCCGCCCTACCGACCGAATAACCTACTGCCCGTCCGCCTGACCGACCGACCTACCAATCCACCACCCGCCCTACCGACCGAATAACCTACCACCCGTCCGCCTGACCGACCGACCTACCAATCCACCACCCGCCCTACCGACCGAATGACCTACCGCCCGTCCCTCTGACCGACCGACCTACCAATCCACCACCCGCCCTACCGACCGAATAACCTACCGCCCGTCCACCTGACCGACCGACCTACCAAATCACCACCCGCCCTACCGACCGAATAACCTACCGCCCGTCCGCCTGACCGAACGACCTACCAATCCACCACCCGCCCTACCGACCGAATAACCTACCGCCCGTCCGCCTGACCGACCGACCTACCAATCCACCACCCGCCCTACCGACCGAATAACCTACCGCCCGACCGCCTGACCGACCGACCTACCAATCCACCACCCGCCCTACCGACCGAATAACCTACCGCCCGTCCGCCTGACCGACCGACCTACCAATCCACCACCCGCCCTGCCGACCGAATAACCTACCGCCCGTCCGCCTGACCGACCGACCTACCAATCCACCACCCGCCCTACCGACCGAATAACCTACCGCCCGTCCACCTGACCGACAGACCTACCAATCCACCACCCGCCCTACCGACCGAATAACCTACCGCCCGTCCACCTGACCGACCGACCTACCAATCCACCACCCGCCCTACCGACCGAATAACCTACCGCCCGTCCACCTGACCGAACGACCTACCAATCCACCACCCGCCCTACCGACCGAATAACCTACCGCCCGTCCACCTGACCGACCGACCTACCAATCCACCACCCGCCCTACCGACCGAATAACCTACCGCCCGTCCACCTGACCGACCGACCTACCAATCCACCACCCGCTCTACCGACCGAATGACCTATCGCCCGTCCGCCTGACCGAACGACCTACCAATCCACCACCCGCCCTACCGACGGAATAACCTACCGCCCGTCCGCCTGACCGACCGACCTACCAATCCACCACCCGCCCTACCGACCGAATAACCTACCGCCCGACCGCCTGACCGACCGACCTACCAATCCACCACCCGCCCTACCGACCGAATAACCTACCGCCCGTCCGCCTGACCGACCGACCTACCAATCCACCACCCGCCCTACCGACCGAATAACCTACCGCCCGTCCACCTGACCGACCTACCTACCAATCCACCACCCGCCCTACCGACCGACTAACCTACCGCCCGTCCGCCTGACCGACCTACCTACCAATCCACCACCCGCCCTACCGACCGAATAACCTACCGCCCGTCCGCCTGACCGACCGACCTACCAATCCACCACCCGCCCTACCGACCGAATGACCTACCGCCCGTCCGCCTGACCGAACGACCTACCAATCCACCACCCGCCCTACCGACCGAATAACCTACCGCCCGTCCGCCTGACCGACCGACCTACCAATCCACCACCCGCCCTACCGACCGAATAACCTACCGCCCGACCGCCTGACCGACCGACCTACCAATCCACCACCCGCCCTACCGACCGAATAACCTACCGCCCGTCCGCCTGACCGACCGACCTACCAATCCACCACCCGCCCTACCGACCGAATAACCTACCGCCCGTCCACCTGACCGACAGACCTACCAATCCACCACCCGCCCTACCGACCGAATAACCTACCGCCCGTCCACCTGACCGACCGACCTACCAATCCACCACCCGCCCTACCGACCGAATGACCTACCGCCCGTCCGCCTGACCGACAGACCTACCAATCCACCACCTGCCCTACCGACCGAATAACCTACCGCCCGTCCGCCTGACCGACCGACCTACCAATCCACCACCCTCCCTACCGACCGAATGACCTACCACCCGTCCGCCTGACCGACCGACCTACCAATCCACCACCCTCCCTACCGACCGAATGACCTACCACCCGTCCGCCTGACCGACAGACCTACCAATCCACCACCCGCCCTACCGACCGAATAACCTACCGCCCGTCCGCCTGACCGACAGACCTACCAATCCACCACCCGCCCTACCGACCGAATAACCTACCGCCCGTCCGCCTGACCGACCGACCTACCAATCCACCACCCGCCCTACCGACCGAATAACCTACCGCCCGTCCGCCTGACCGACAGACCGACCAATCCACCACCCTCCCTACCGACCGAATAACCTACCGCCCGTCCGCCTGACCGACAGACCTACCAATCCACCACCCGCCCTACCGACCGAATAACCTACCGCCCGTCCGCCTGACCGACCGACCTACAAATCCACCACCCGCCCTACCGACCGAATAACCTACCGCCCGTCCGCCTGACCGACAGACCGACCAATCCACCACCCGCCCTACCGACCGAATAACCTACCACCCGTCCGCCTGACCGACCGACCTACCAATCCACCACCCGCCCTACCGACCGAATGACCTACCGCCCGTCCACCTGACCGACAGACCGACCAATCCACCACCCGCCCTACCGACCGAATAACCTACCGCCCGTCCGCCTGACCGACAGACCGACCAATCCACCACCCTCCCTACCGACCGAATAACCTACCGCCCGTCCGCCTGACCGACCTACCTACCAATCCACCACCCGCCCTACCGACCGAATAACCTACCACCCGTCCGCCTGACCGACCGACCTACCAATCCACCACCCGCTCTACCGACCGAATGACCTACCGCCCGTCCGCCTGACCGAACGACCTACCAATCCACCACCCGCCCTACCGACCGAATAACCTACCGCCCGTCCGCCTGACCGACAGACCTACCAATCCACCACCCGCCCTACCGACCGAATAACCTACCGCCCGTCCGCCTGACCGACCGACCTACCAATCCACCACCCGCCCTACCGACCGAATAACCTACCGCCCGTCCGCCTGACCGACAGACCGACCAATCCACCACCCGCCCTACCGACCGAATAACCTACCACCCGTCCGCCTGACCGACCGACCTACCAATCCACCACCCGCCCTACCGACCGAATGACCTACCGCCCGTCCACCTGACCGACAGACCGACCAATCCACCACCCGCCCTACCGACCGAATAACCTACCGCCCGTCCGCCTGACCGACAGACCGACCAATCCACCACCCGCCCTACCGACCGAATAACCTACCGCCCGTCCACCTGACCGACAGACCGACCAATCCACCACCCGCCCTACCGACCGAATAACCTACCGCCCGTCCACCTGACCGACAGACCGACCAATCCACCACCCGCCCTACCGACCGGATAACCTACCGCCCGTCCGCCTGACCGACCTACCTACCAATCCACCACCCGCCCTACCGACCGAATAACCTACCGCCCGTCCGCCTGACCGACCTACCTACCAATCCACCACCCGCCCTACCGACCGAATAACCTACCGCCCGTCCGCCTGACCGACCGACCTACCAATCCACCACCCGCCCGACCGACCGAATAACCTACCGCCCGTCCGCCTGACCGACCTACCTACCAATCCACCACCCGCCCTACCGACCGAATAACCTACCGCCCGTCCGCCTGACCGACCTACCTACCAATCCACCACCCGCCCTACCGACCGAATAACCTACCGCCCGTCCGCCTGACAGACCGACCTGCCAATCGACCACCCGCCCTACCGACCGAATAACCTACCGCCCGTCCGCCTGACAGACAGACCTACCAATCCACCACCCGCCCTACCGACCGAATGACCTACCGCCCGTCCGCCTGACCGACAGACCTGCCAATCGACCACCCGCCCTACCGACCGAATAACCTACCGCCCGTCCGCCTGACAGACCGACCTACCAATCCACCACCCGCCCTACCGACCGAATAACCTACCGCCCGTCTGCCTGACCGACCGACCTACCAATCCACCACCCTCCCTACCGACCGAATAACCTACCGCCCGTCCACCTGACCGACCGACCTACCAATTGACCACCCGCCCTACCGACCGAATAACCTACCGCCCGTCCGCCTGACCGACCGACCTACCAATCCACCACCCGCCCTACCGACCGAATAACCTACCGCCCGTCCGCCTGACCGACCGACCTACCAATCCACCACCCGCCCTACCGACCGAATAACCTACCGCCCGACCGCCTGCCCGACCGACCTGCCAATCGACCACCCGCCCTACCGACCGAATGACCTACCGTCCGTCCGCCTGACCGACCGACCTACCAATCCACCACCCGCCCTACCGACCGAATAACCTACCGCCCGTCCGCCTGACCGACCGACCTACCAATCCACCACCCGCCCTACCGACCGAATAACCTACCGCCCGTCCGCCTGACCGACAGACCGACCAATCCACCACCCGCCCTACCGACCGAATGACCTACCGCCCGTCCACCTGACCGACAGACCGACCAATCCACCACCCGCCCTACCGACCGAATAACCTACCGCCCGTCCGCCTGACCGACCGACCTACCAATCCCCCACCTGCCCTACCGACCGAATAACCTACCACCCGTCCGCCTGACCGACCGACCCTCCAATCGACCACCCGCCCTACCGACCAAATAACCTACCGCCCGTCCGCCTGACCGACTGACCTGTCAATCCACCACCCACCCTACCGACCGAATAACCTACCGCCCGTCCGCCTGACCGACTGACCTGTCAATCCACCACCCACCCTACCGACCGAATAACCTACCGCCCGTCCACCTGACCGACAGACCTGTCAATCCACCACCCACCCTACCGACCGAATAACCTACCGCCCGTCCGCCTGACCGACTGACCTGTCAATCCACCACCCACCCTACCGACCGAATAACCTACCGCCCGTCCGCCTGACCGACCGACCTACCAATCCACCACCCTCCCTACCGACCGAATAACCTACCGCCCGTCCGCCTGACCGACTGACCTGTCAATCCACCACCCGCCCTACCGACCGAATAACCTTCCGCCCGTCCGCCTGACCGACAGACCTACCAATCCACCACCCGCCCTACCGACCGAATTACCTACCGCCCGTCCGCCTGACCGACCGACCTACCAATCCACCACCCGCCCTACCGACCGAATAACCTACCGCCCGTCCGCCTGACCGACCGACCTACCAATCCACCACCCGCCCTACCGACCGAATAACCTACCGCCCGTCCGCCTGACCGACAGACCTACCAATCGACCATCCGCCCTACCGACCGAATGACCTACCACCCGTCCACCTGACCGACCGACCTACCAATCCACCACCCGCCCCACCGACCGAATAACCTTCCGCCCGTCCGCCTGACCGACCGACCTACCAATCCACCACCCGCCCTACCGACCGAATAACCTACCGCCCGTCCACCTGACCGACCTACCTACCAATCCACCACCCGCCCTACCGACCGAATAACCTACCGCCCGTCCGCCTGACCGACCTACCTACCAATCCACCACCCGCCCTACCGACCGAATAACCTACCGCCCGTCCGCCTGACCGACCGACCTACCAATCCACCACCCGCCCTACCGACCGAATGACCTACCGCCCGTCCGCCTGACCGAACGACCTACCAATCCACCACCCGCCCTACCGACCGAATGACCTACCGCCCGTCCGCCTGACCGACCGACCTACCAATCCACCACCCGCCCTACCGACCGAATAACCTACCGCCCGACCGCCTGACCGACCGACCTACCAATCCACCACCCGCCCTACCGACCGAATAACCTACCGCCCGTCCGCCTGACCGACCGACCTACCAATCCACCACCCGCCCTACCGACCAAATGACCTACCGCCCGTCCGCCTGACCGACCTACCTACCAATCCACCACCCGCCCTACCGACTGAATAACCTACCGCCCGTCCGCCTGACCGACCGACCTACCAATCCACCACCCGCCCTACCGACCGAATAACCTACCGCCCGTCCACCTGACCGACAGACCTACCAATCCACCACCCGCCCTACCGACCGAATAACCTACCGCCCGTCCACCTGACCGACCGACCTACCAATCCACCACCCACCCTACCGACCGAATAACCTACCGCCCGTCCACCTGACCGAACGACCTACCAATCCACCACCCGCCCTACCGACCGAATAACCTACCGCCCGTCCACCTGACCGACCGACCTACCAATCCACCACCCGCCCTACCGACCGAATAACCTACCGCCCGTCCACCTGACCGACCGACCTACCAATCCACCACCCGCTCTACCGACCGAATGACCTACCGCCCGTCCGCCTGACCGAACGACCTACCAATCCACCACCCGCCCTACCGACCGAATAACCTACCGCCCGTCCGCCTGACCGACCGACCTACCAATCCACCACCCGCCCTACCGACCGAATAACCTACCGCCCGACCGCCTGACCGACCGACCTACCAATCCACCACCCGCCCTACCGACCGAATAACCTACCGCCCGTCCGCCTGACCGACCGACCTACCAATCCACCACCCGCCCTACCGACCGAATAACCTACCGCCCGTCCACCTGACCGACCTACCTACCAATCCACCACCCGCCCTACCGACCGAATAACCTACCGCCCGTCCACCTGACCGACCGACCTACCAATCCACCACCCGCCCTACCGACCGAATAACCTACCGCCCGTCCGCCTGACCGACCTACCTACCAATCCACCACCCGCCCTACCGACCGAATAACCTACCGCCCGTCCGCCTGACCGACCTACCTACCAATCCACCACCCGCCCTACCGACCGAATAACCTACCGCCCGTCCGCCTGACCGACCGACCTACCAATCCACCACCCGCCCTACCGACCGAATAACCAACCGCCCGACCGCCTGACCGACCGACCTACCAATCCACCACCCGCCCTACCGACCGAATAACCTACCGCCCGTCCGCCTGACCGACCGACCTACCAATCCACCACCCGCCCTACCGACCGAATAACCTACCGCCCGTCCACCTGACCGACCTACCTACCAATCCACCACCCGCCCTACCGACCGAATAACCTACCGCCCGTCCGCCTGACCGACCTACCTACCAATCCACCACCCGCCCTACCGACCGAATAACCTACCGCCCGTCCGCCTGACCGACCGACCTACCAATCCACCACCCGCCCTACCGACCGAATGACCTACCGCCCGTCCGCCTGACCGAACGACCTACCAATCCACCACCCGCCCTACCGACCGAATGACCTACCGCCCGTCCGCCTGACCGACCGACCTACCAATCCACCACCCGCCCTACCGACCGAATAACCTACCGCCCGACCGCCTGACCGACCGACCTACCAATCCACCACCCGCCCTACCGACCGAATAACCTACCGCCCGTCCGCCTGACCGACCGACCTACCAATCCACCACCCGCCCTACCGACCAAATGACCTACCGCCCGTCCGCCTGACCGACCGACCTACCAATCCACCACCCGCTCTACCGACCGAATGACCTACCGCCCGTCCGCCTGACCGAACGACCTACCAATCCACCACCCGCCCTACCGACCGAATAACCTACCGCCCGTCCGCCTGACCGACAGACCTACCAATCCACCACCCGCCCTACCGACCGAATAACCTACCGCCCGTCCGCCTGACCGACCGACCTACCAATCCACCACCCGCCCTACCGACCGAATAACCTACCGCCCGTCCGCCTGACCGACAGACCGACCAATCCACCACCCGCCCTACCGACCGAATAACCTACCACCCGTCCGCCTGACCGACCGACCTACCAATCCACCACCCGCCCTACCGACCGAATGACCTACCGCCCGTCCACCTGACCGACAGACCGACCAATCCACCACCCGCCCTACCGACCGAATAACCTACCGCCCGTCCGCCTGACCGACAGACCGACCAATCCACCACCCTCCCTACCGACCGAATAACCTACCGCCCGTCCGCCTGACCGACCGACCTACCAATCCACCACCCGCCCTACCGACCGAATAACCTACCGCCCGTCCACCTGACCGACAGACCGACCAATCCACCACCCGCCCTACCGACCGAATAACCTACCACCCGTCCGCCTGACCGACAGACCGACCAATCCACCACCCGCCCTACCGACCGAATAACCTACCGCCCGTCCACCTGACCGACAGACCGACCAATCCACCACCCGCCCTACCGACCGAATAACCTACCGCCCGTCCACCTGACCGACAGACCGACCAATCCACCACCCGCCCTACCGACCGGATAACCTACCGCCCGTCCGCCTGACCGACCGACCTACCAATCCACCACCCGCCCTACTGACCGAATAACCTACCGCCCGACCGCCTGACCGACAGACCGACCAATCCACCACCCTCCCTACCGACCGAATAACCTACCGCCCGTCCGCCTGACCGACCGACCTACCAATCCACCACCCTCCCTACCGACCGAATAACCTACCGCCCGTCCACCTGACCGACAGACCGACCAATCCACCACCCGCCCTACCGACCGGATAACCTACCGCCCGTCCGCCTGACCGACCTACCTACCAATCCACCACCCGCCCTACCGACCGAATAACCTACCGCCCGTCCGCCTGACCGACCTACCTACCAATCCACCACCCGCCCTACCGACCGAATAACCTACCGCCCGTCCGCCTGACCGACCGACCTACCAATCCACCACCCGCCCTACCGACCGAATAACCTACCGCCCGTCCGCCTGACCGACTGACCTGTCAATCCACCACCCACCCTACCGACCGAATAACCTACCGCCCGTCCGCCTGACCGACCGACCTACCAATCCACCACCCTCCCTACCGACCGAATAACCTACCGCCCGTCCGCCTGACCGACTGACCTGTCAATCCACCACCCGCCCTACCGACCGAATAACCTTCCGCCCGTCCGCCTGACCGACAGACCTACCAATCCACCACCCGCCCTACCGACCGAATTACCTACCGCCCGTCCGCCTGACCGACCGACCTACCAATCCACCACCCGCCCTACCGACCGAATAACCTACCGCCCGTCCGCCTGACCGACCGACCTACCAATCCACCACCCGCCCTACCGACCGAATAACCTACCGCCCGTCCGCCTGACCGACAGACCTACCAATCGACCATCCGCCCTACCGACCGAATGACCTACCACCCGTCCACCTGACCGACCGACCTACCAATCCACCACCCGCCCCACCGACCGAATAACCTTCCGCCCGTCCGCCTGACCGACCGACCTACCAATCCACCACCCGCCCTACCGACCGAATAACCTACCGCCCGTCCACCTGACCGACCTACCTACCAATCCACCACCCGCCCTACCGACCGAATAACCTACCGCCCGTCCGCCTGACCGACCTACCTACCAATCCACCACCCGCCCTACCGACCGAATAACCTACCGCCCGTCCGCCTGACCGACCGACCTACCAATCCACCACCCGCCCTACCGACCGAATGACCTACCGCCCGTCCGCCTGACCGAACGACCTACCAATCCACCACCCGCCCTACCGACCGAATGACCTACCGCCCGTCCGCCTGACCGACCGACCTACCAATCCACCACCCGCCCTACCGACCGAATAACCTACCGCCCGACCGCCTGACCGACCGACCTACCAATCCACCACCCGCCCTACCGACCGAATAACCTACCGCCCGTCCGCCTGACCGACCGACCTACCAATCCACCACCCGCCCTACCGACCAAATGACCTACCGCCCGTCCGCCTGACCGACCTACCTACCAATCCACCACCCGCCCTACCGACTGAATAACCTACCGCCCGTCCGCCTGACCGACCGACCTACCAATCCACCACCCGCCCTACCGACCGAATAACCTACCGCCCGTCCACCTGACCGACAGACCTACCAATCCACCACCCGCCCTACCGACCGAATAACCTACCGCCCGTCCACCTGACCGACCGACCTACCAATCCACCACCCACCCTACCGACCGAATAACCTACCGCCCGTCCACCTGACCGAACGACCTACCAATCCACCACCCGCCCTACCGACCGAATAACCTACCGCCCGTCCACCTGACCGACCGACCTACCAATCCACCACCCGCCCTACCGACCGAATAACCTACCGCCCGTCCACCTGACCGACCGACCTACCAATCCACCACCCGCTCTACCGACCGAATGACCTACCGCCCGTCCGCCTGACCGAACGACCTACCAATCCACCACCCGCCCTACCGACCGAATAACCTACCGCCCGTCCGCCTGACCGACCGACCTACCAATCCACCACCCGCCCTACCGACCGAATAACCTACCGCCCGACCGCCTGACCGACCGACCTACCAATCCACCACCCGCCCTACCGACCGAATAACCTACCGCCCGTCCGCCTGACCGACCGACCTACCAATCCACCACCCGCCCTACCGACCGAATAACCTACCGCCCGTCCACCTGACCGACCTACCTACCAATCCACCACCCGCCCTACCGACCGAATAACCTACCGCCCGTCCACCTGACCGACCGACCTACCAATCCACCACCCGCCCTACCGACCGAATAACCTACCGCCCGTCCGCCTGACCGACCTACCTACCAATCCACCACCCGCCCTACCGACCGAATAACCTACCGCCCGTCCGCCTGACCGACCTACCTACCAATCCACCACCCGCCCTACCGACCGAATAACCTACCGCCCGTCCGCCTGACCGACCGACCTACCAATCCACCACCCGCCCTACCGACCGAATAACCAACCGCCCGACCGCCTGACCGACCGACCTACCAATCCACCACCCGCCCTACCGACCGAATAACCTACCGCCCGTCCGCCTGACCGACCGACCTACCAATCCACCACCCGCCCTACCGACCGAATAACCTACCGCCCGTCCACCTGACCGACCTACCTACCAATCCACCACCCGCCCTACCGACCGAATAACCTACCGCCCGTCCGCCTGACCGACCTACCTACCAATCCACCACCCGCCCTACCGACCGAATAACCTACCGCCCGTCCGCCTGACCGACCGACCTACCAATCCACCACCCGCCCTACCGACCGAATGACCTACCGCCCGTCCGCCTGACCGAACGACCTACCAATCCACCACCCGCCCTACCGACCGAATGACCTACCGCCCGTCCGCCTGACCGACCGACCTACCAATCCACCACCCGCCCTACCGACCGAATAACCTACCGCCCGACCGCCTGACCGACCGACCTACCAATCCACCACCCGCCCTACCGACCGAATAACCTACCGCCCGTCCGCCTGACCGACCGACCTACCAATCCACCACCCGCCCTACCGACCAAATGACCTACCGCCCGTCCGCCTGACCGACCGACCTACCAATCCACCACCCGCTCTACCGACCGAATGACCTACCGCCCGTCCGCCTGACCGAACGACCTACCAATCCACCACCCGCCCTACCGACCGAATAACCTACCGCCCGTCCGCCTGACCGACAGACCTACCAATCCACCACCCGCCCTACCGACCGAATAACCTACCGCCCGTCCGCCTGACCGACCGACCTACCAATCCACCACCCGCCCTACCGACCGAATAACCTACCGCCCGTCCGCCTGACCGACAGACCGACCAATCCACCACCCGCCCTACCGACCGAATAACCTACCACCCGTCCGCCTGACCGACCGACCTACCAATCCACCACCCGCCCTACCGACCGAATGACCTACCGCCCGTCCACCTGACCGACAGACCGACCAATCCACCACCCGCCCTACCGACCGAATAACCTACCGCCCGTCCGCCTGACCGACAGACCGACCAATCCACCATCCTCCCTACCGACCGAATAACCTACCGCCCGTCCGCCTGACCGACCGACCTACCAATCCACCACCCGCCCTACCGACCGAATAACCTACCGCCCGTCCACCTGACCGACAGACCGACCAATCCACCACCCGCCCTACCGACCGAATAACCTACCACCCGTCCGCCTGACCGACAGACCGACCAATCCACCACCCGCCCTACCGACCGAATAACCTACCGCCCGTCCACCTGACCGACAGACCGACCAATCCACCACCCGCCCTACCGACCGAATAACCTACCGCCCGTCCACCTGACCGACAGACCGACCAATCCACCACCCGCCCTACCGACCGGATAACCTACCGCCCGTCCGCCTGACCGACCGACCTACCAATCCACCACCCGCCCTACTGACCGAATAACCTACCGCCCGACCGCCTGACCGACAGACCGACCAATCCACCACCCTCCCTACCGACCGAATAACCTACCGCCCGTCCGCCTGACCGACCGACCTACCAATCCACCACCCTCCCTACCGACCGAATAACCTACCGCCCGTCCACCTGACCGACAGACCGACCAATCCACCACCCGCCCTACCGACCGGATAACCTACCGCCCGTCCGCCTGACCGACCTACCTACCAATCCACCACCCGCCCTACCGACCGAATAACCTACCGCCCGTCCGCCTGACCGACCTACCTACCAATCCACCACCCGCCCTACCGACCGAATAACCTACCGCCCGTCCGCCTGACCGACCGACCTACCAATCCACCACCCGCCCGACCGACCGAATAACCTACCGCCCGTCCGCCTGACCGACCTACCTACCAATCCACCACCCGCCCTACCGACCGAATAACCTACCGCCCGTCCGCCTGACCGACCTACCTACCAATCCACCACCCGCCCTACCGACCGAATAACCTACCGCCCGTCCGCCTGACAGACCGACCTGCCAATCGACCACCCGCCCTACCGACCGAATAACCTACCGCCCGTCCGCCTGACAGACAGACCTACCAATCCACCACCCGCCCTACCGACCGAATGACCTACCGCCCGTCCGCCTGACCGACAGACCTGCCAATCGACCACCCGCCCTACCGACCGAATAACCTACCGCCCGTCCACCTGACCGAACGACCTACCAATCCACCACCCGCCCTACCGACCGAATAACCTACCGCCCGTCCACCTGACCGACAGACCGACCAATCCACCACCCGCCCTACCGACCGAATAACCTACCGCCCGTCCACCTGACCGACCTACCTACCAATCCACCACCCGCCCTACCGACCGAATAACCTACCGCCCGTCCGCCTGACCGACCTACCTACCAATCCACCACCCGCCCTACCGACCGAATAACCTACCGCCCGTCCGCCTGACCGACCGACCTACCAATCCACCACCCGCCCTACCGACCGAATGACCTACCGCCCGTCCGCCTGACCGAACGACCTACCAATCCACCACCCGCCCTACCGACCGAATGACCTACCGCCCGTCCGCCTGACCGACCGACCTACCAATCCACCACCCGCCCTACCGACCGAATAACCTACCGCCCGACCGCCTGACCGACCGACCTACCAATCCACCACCCGCCCTACCGACCGAATAACCTACCGCCCGTCCGCCTGACCGACCGACCTACCAATCCACCACCCGCCCTACCGACCAAATGACCTACCGCCCGTCCGCCTGACCGACCTACCTACCAATCCACCACCCGCCCTACCGACTGAATAACCTACCGCCCGTCCGCCTGACCGACCGACCTACCAATCCACCACCCGCCCTACCGACCGAATAACCTACCGCCCGTCCACCTGACCGACAGACCTACCAATCCACCACCCGCCCTACCGACCGAATAACCTACCGCCCGTCCACCTGACCGACCGACCTACCAATCCACCACCCACCCTACCGACCGAATAACCTACCGCCCGTCCACCTGACCGAACGACCTACCAATCCACCACCCGCCCTACCGACCGAATAACCTACCGCCCGTCCACCTGACCGACCGACCTACCAATCCACCACCCGCCCTACCGACCGAATAACCTACCGCCCGTCCACCTGACCGACCGACCTACCAATCCACCACCCGCTCTACCGACCGAATGACCTACCGCCCGTCCGCCTGACCGAACGACCTACCAATCCACCACCCGCCCTACCGACCGAATAACCTACCGCCCGTCCGCCTGACCGACCGACCTACCAATCCACCACCCGCCCTACCGACCGAATAACCTACCGCCCGACCGCCTGACCGACCGACCTACCAATCCACCACCCGCCCTACCGACCGAATAACCTACCGCCCGTCCGCCTGACCGACCGACCTACCAATCCACCACCCGCCCTACCGACCGAATAACCTACCGCCCGTCCACCTGACCGACCTACCTACCAATCCACCACCCGCCCTACCGACCGAATAACCTACCGCCCGTCCACCTGACCGACCGACCTACCAATCCACCACCCGCCCTACCGACCGAATAACCTACCGCCCGTCCGCCTGACCGACCTACCTACCAATCCACCACCCGCCCTACCGACCGAATAACCTACCGCCCGTCCGCCTGACCGACCTACCTACCAATCCACCACCCGCCCTACCGACCGAATAACCTACCGCCCGTCCGCCTGACCGACCGACCTACCAATCCACCACCCGCCCTACCGACCGAATAACCAACCGCCCGACCGCCTGACCGACCGACCTACCAATCCACCACCCGCCCTACCGACCGAATAACCTACCGCCCGTCCGCCTGACCGACCGACCTACCAATCCACCACCCGCCCTACCGACCGAATAACCTACCGCCCGTCCACCTGACCGACCTACCTACCAATCCACCACCCGCCCTACCGACCGAATAACCTACCGCCCGTCCGCCTGACCGACCTACCTACCAATCCACCACCCGCCCTACCGACCGAATAACCTACCGCCCGTCCGCCTGACCGACCGACCTACCAATCCACCACCCGCCCTACCGACCGAATGACCTACCGCCCGTCCGCCTGACCGAACGACCTACCAATCCACCACCCGCCCTACCGACCGAATGACCTACCGCCCGTCCGCCTGACCGACCGACCTACCAATCCACCACCCGCCCTACCGACCGAATAACCTACCGCCCGACCGCCTGACCGACCGACCTACCAATCCACCACCCGCCCTACCGACCGAATAACCTACCGCCCGTCCGCCTGACCGACCGACCTACCAATCCACCACCCGCCCTACCGACCAAATGACCTACCGCCCGTCCGCCTGACCGACCTACCTACCAATCCACCACCCGCCCTACCGACCGAATAACCTACCGCCCGTCCGCCTGACCGACCTACCTACCAATCCACCACCCGCCCTACCGACCGAATAACCTACCGCCCGTCCGCCTGACCGACCGACCTACCAATCCACCACCCGCCCTACCGACCGAATAACCTACCGCCCGTCCGCCTGACCGACCTACCTACCAATCCACCACCCGCCCTACCGACCGAATAACCTACCACCCGTCCGCCTGACCGACCTACCTACCAATCCACCACCCGCCCTACCGACCGAATAACCTACCGCCCGTCCGCCTGACCGACCGACCTACCAATCCACCACCCGCCCTACCGACTGAATAACCTACCGCCCGTCCGCCTGACCGACCGACCTACCAATCCACCACCCGCCCTACCGACCGAATAACCTACCGCCCGTCCACCTGACCGACATACCTACCAATCCACCACCCGCCCTACCGACCGAATAACCTACCGCCCGTCCACCTGACCGACCGACCTACCAATCCACCACCCACCCTACCGACCGAATAACCTACCGCCCGTCCACCTGACCGAACGACCTACCAATCCACCACCCGCCCTACCGACCGAATAACCTACCGCCCGTCCACCTGACCGACCGACCTACCAATCCACCACCCGCCCTACCGACCGAATAACCTACCGCCCGTCCACCTGACCGACCGACCTACCAATCCACCACCCGCTCTACCGACCGAATAACCTACCGCCCACCCACCCACCCACCCTCCAACCCACCGACCCACCCAATGACCCACCGACCCACCGACCCACCAAACCACCCACCGACCCACTGAGTCAGTGGGTCATCAACCCACCTGATGAGTCACCCACCCACCCACCAACCTACCGACAGACCCACCCACCCACCCACCCACCCACCCACTGAACCACCCATCAACCCACCCACCGATCACCCAACCCTCTCCCCTCATTCGATCCGTGCACTGTGCATGACATTTTACCGTAGAGACGAGAGCCGAGATGGTGCCCGACTTCACTTGCGTCACCAAGCCCCGAGTCGACCTGAGCGACGCCACCTCGACCATCACAAGTTTCCTCGTCACAGACTACAATATTTCCTCCTTGAGTTTTTTCCGGATCGTCGGTTTTCGGGGTCCGGACGCCGAGCTTGGGGAGACGAGTCGCTTCAACTACCCAATCGCAGGAGGACGAGTGCAGGGCGCCACCATGCGATTCGAGAACGCCAGCGCCTTGGCGGTGGGCGGCTTTTCCTGCCGGTACACTTTAGCCAACGGCAACAAAGGATCGGCTAAAACGGTCAAGATGAGCTATACGGGTGAGTGGCCAGCGGTCAATTTCATCAAACTCATCGCAGCTGACGACCGATCGCGAGGTGATGAGCGATGCTCAGAATCCACAGTGCGGCCTTTCGCAACTTCCTATGTGTCATGAGCTGAGTGACGATGCTTGAATTGGCGAGATTCAACCCACATAAAAGAACGGACATTTTCATGAAGTCGGGCAATAATGTAATCACCATTCGGTTTATCAAAGCATCACTCGGTAATGTCAACCAATAGACAGCCCAATAATGAACGGGGGCAAAATGTCATAGAGCCACTTAAGCGCCAAAAGTCATGAGCCACGGGATCCCATTGCCAACCCAAACTTCACCAATGTTCCATTCTAAAGTAAAAGTGGAATACAAGTCGTACGCAATGGACGCCACATCGCTGTGCAGTTGTCATCCTGTTTACACAAGGAGGACTTTTCCTGCTGAGCAGATTTTCACGCTTAAGCGGCGCTATGAAAATAATAGGGCCCTGCTTTGGTGCAGAACGAATGGCAAACCCGCAAACCACAAAATGGCAAACCACAAAATACCAAACCACAAAAAAACGTGTAGGGCAAACCACAAAAAAACAGTGTAGGGCAAACGATTTTGCCAACCAAGTTCTTCAATGATGGTTTGCCCTCCTTGCGATTGCCTGCTCAATAAAAAAATAAATAAAATAGGCCTAATGCGGGCAGCTCGGGCGGGATTCGAACCCGCGACTCCTGCTTTCTAGTGCAGACGTCTTAACCACTTGACCACCTAGCTGGCCGAGGTCGTGTGGCGGGCTTGACTCAGTCCTTATATCATATCATATTGTTTATTGTCACTTGGCAAAGTGAAATACATTTCGTTACTGCGTGCTAAAAAGTACATTCTATTTATAACTTTCAAATTCATAATTAAACAGATTAATACCA
Organism: Luidia sarsii; assembly: GCA_949987565.1. Lineage (NCBI taxonomy): Eukaryota > Metazoa > Echinodermata > Asteroidea > Paxillosida > Luidiidae > Luidia > Luidia sarsii. Next base: position 9,277,763 of record OX465113.1, read on the forward strand.
AAACATGTACAAAATAATATAAATATACATTACAAAAGAAGTATTATAAATTACAAATGTTTAAGAATACATCATGTACACGAGAGTAAGAGCCACAACTACCTAAATGTCATTTAGAATGCGGATTGCTGAGGAATAAAAACTCTGTAGTGACCTATTGGATCCTGAGTTTATTGAACGGTACCTATTACCTGATCGCATAGGCTGGAAGAGGTCATGAGCTGGATGAAATGTATCACCAATAATGGACTGGGCTCTCTTCTTAACTCTAGAATAGTACAGATCATTTAGTGATCACGCCGAGTCGGGCAAACCCTCATTGCATTACATTCATCTCGACGAAGAACATCCTGAATTATTATAATTATCTACAACCAAGTTCTTGCCCCACGTTTCAATTCACACTGCACGGCGATATAAAAGGGATGCCAAAAAGAATGAAAACCAAAAATTAAATCCAAATTCTAGATGAAAATTCCCCCGTTCTTGTTCCCTTTTCTATTCTGCACGACATTATACAGCCGATGTCATCCCCACAATTGTAAGCCGGACAGTTTACAAAAAAAGCACCACGAAACTCAACGTCATCAGCAATAACGGGAACAACGTGACCGTCGTCTGGGAAAAGAAAAACGATATAGTGCCTGGGCAGAACTCCTTGACCTATACAATCTCATCAGCCCAGACGAACAACGGCGGGTTCTACGAGGTATACACCACAGGGCAGCGTAACAGTAGCAACCAAGCCATCATGCGAGTCTTTGTCCGAGGTACAACGCTAACCCTGCCAAAATTGTGGGTTTTTTTTTAATAGCGAACAATTATGCAAACAGCTTAAAGGAGAATGAAACCCAGAGAAAAATGTTGGCTTATCTGATTGGGTGTTAAAAAACCTACAATTACCTATGTGCTATACTCACCTACGAGTTTCGTAAAGAGGGAAACATCGTGGAATTCAGTGGTCGAATTCGTGTTCCCGCAACCCGCCATATTTTCGAAGGGTCCGCCAATCATTGCGGGGGTGTGACATCACAACGGAAAACTCCCGTATGGGCCCAGACGGATGTACCCCTATACTATACTACTTGCAGTTTGTATACACTCGCCGACTTTGAGAAATTTCTCAACTTTGATGGCCGCAGCCCACTTCCTAAACAACTCAGGTCTCTTGTCCTTGTTGAGAACTGCATGGAAAGATTTCTCCAGCTTTTTCCCACTGGCATTTTGACATCCAAAAGCCTTGCAGTACACCATCGGTCAGCTCGCGAGTGTATAACTGCACGCAGTATATACATGTAGTAGGGGTACATCCGTCCGGTCCAATGCAGTTTTCCGTTGCGATGTCATACCCCCCGCAGTGACTGGCGGGCCATTCGAAAAGATGGCGGTTTGCGGGAACGCGAATTTTTCCCTCTTTATGAAACTCGTAGGTGAGTAGCACATAGGCAATTGTAGGTTATTTCTAACACCCAATCAGATATAAAGCCAACATTTTTCTCTGGGTTTCATTCCCCTTTAACTGACCCAATTGACAACAATGAAGAGAGCACGTTCCTTTGTTGTTCTGCCTTTGAGAAAGGTCCTGCTAGGAATTCAACGTAGGCCCTCTATAAAATGAACTGTAAAATACTGCTTAATATTTTTCCATTTCAAACACTGAATGCCTGTAGTTGTGATCTTTGGGAAACAAATATTGGATTTAATCAACAGATGTAATATTGTGAACCGGTTAACTTAAATTACAAAGAAAAATGCGATTCTAAAAAAACTGTACGGGGCCTGATTTATCGATCTTTCTCAAGAAAGGTCCTGCGGCAGTCGAAACGTTTTTTTCTTCTTCAGATTGATTGCAAAAAATGACAGGGATTTCAACTCTATTGCAGCGCTGGTAAGACAAACCAGTCTGACCAGCTGCAATCCCGTACCTGTCACATTTTTCCTGGCTATTTTTCCAAATTAGATATTATTTTAGATAATCATATCGACCTGAGCTGCGGTTTCATTTTTGCCTTCCCCGGTCCCAGGTAAAACCATGAGTGAATTCGAAAAGGAGAGCTACGTTTGTTTGAACGGTGGGGTCTATGCAATTGCGTCGAGTGAGTGCATATGTCCACCTGGTTTCAAAGGAGATTCCTGCGAAGAAAGTAAGTAAGAGTGGTGGTGGATGGCTGGCCGGCTGGCTGTGGTCATGGTTGGCTGGCCATGGTTGGCCAAATTGACTGGTCATGGCTGGCCATGGTTGGCCAAATTGGCCGGTCATGGCTGGCCATGGTTGTCCAAATTGGCCGGTCATGGCTGGCCATGGTTGTCCAAATTGGCCGCTCATGGCTGGCCATGGTTGTCCAAATTGGCCGCTCATGGCTGGCCATGGTTGGCCAAATTGGCCGCTCATGGCTGGCCTTGGTTGGCCATGCATGGTTGGCTGGTCATGACTGGCCTTGGCTGGTCATGGCTTGTCATGGCTGGTCATGGCTTGCCGTGGTTGGCCGTGGTTGGCCATGATAGGTTGGCCATGGTTGGACATCGATAGCCGTGGTTAGCCGTGGTTAGCCATGGTTGGTCATGTTTGGCTGGCCATGGATGGCCATGGTTGGCCATGGGTGGCCATGGATGGCCATGGTTGGCCATGGATGGCCATGGTTGGCCATGTATGGCCATGGTTGGCCATGGTTGGCCATGGTTGGCTGCCCAAGGGTGGTCATGGTTGGCTGGCGATGGTTGGCGATGGTTGGCCATGGTTGGCTATGGTTGGCCATGGTTGGCCATGGTTGGCTGGCCATGGGTGGCTGGCTTGTTGCCCGAATGGCAGCCAGGCTAGCTTGCTGCCTGATCGGTCGATCGATCAGTGGATTTGATTAGAATCGATCTGATTCAATGCGATCTGTGTTCATTCAGTCGTAGGCCCCAACCGTTTCGGGAAGGCCGGTTCCTTGAGCTGCAACTCGAGTCATATAGATGGCGGTCCCGGTCCCACGTGCAAGGGACTGCTCTTCTGCTTGCCCAACCCCTACGGCTGCTCATGCGCCGCCGGGTACCAGGGGATAGACTGCAACGAAAGTAAGTGGAGGTTTGTCGGACACCACTCCAGCCGCTGGTTCACGCCCGCCATCCATTAGGCGGCGTGTCGGGAGTGGGAACCAATGAATGGATAAATAAAGCGGTCCAGTTTTGCGTGACCCATTCGGACCCTTTTCATGGGCCCTATATAAGCTTCTAGGCACCGGCTTGGGCCTCGAGTTCATTTCCCTCTCCCGGTCTGATGCCATAGGATTATAAAGGGCGAGAATTTTGGCAAATTACAGTTTCCGCGGACTTCGCCGCACTCTACACGAAAACAAGCCTTAAAAATTCACTGGCAAACCGGGCTCTTTGGGGGAAAGGGGACGAAGCCTGTATCCGAGCCTGAGCCAGGAATTCGTAAAGGGCCTTAGTTATAGGGATCGATACGAGGGAAGCTCCAACTGAACACGGCGCACGTTTTGAATGACTTCCCTAGAAGTCATCCAACCCCGAACACTTTATAATGCGCAATCCCCATCAACACTTTGACCAGCGCAATCCAACTGGGTCTGTTTTATCAATGACGTTACCGGTCGACATTTGGACCGTCGTGGGTCAAAATGGTGGTCATACTTGTCCGACATTTCCCTTTGGTAAGGGTCTTTAGAGAAAGAGGGACGCATTCGAGTTTGGGTCACTATGGCTAAAATTCTCGTTGCAGCTTGCCAAAACGGCACCTTCGGGGCGGACTGTAATCAGACATGCCACTGCGCCGACGTGGCAGTCTCTTGCAACAAAACCACCGGCAAATGCCCGGGCAAGTGTGAGGAGGGCTTCACTGGAGTCAACTGCCAAGGTAAAACCCTATGCGACCGTGGTCTGTGCAGACCTATATACCTTATATACCGTAATGAGCACCGAGCTGCTCAGTGCTTTGTCCGATGGCCTGCTGAAGAAATAAAATAGTCTGGGGTGCACACCAAGTACACACCAAGTACACCAAGATGTAGCTTTTAACTCTGTTTAAACTATATTCCTCCCTTTCCTCCTCCCTCCTGCCCTGACGTGGCCTGGCCTGCCCTGCCCTGGCCTGCCCTGCCCTTCCCTGGCCTGGCCTGGCCTGGCCTGCCATGCCCTGCCCTGCCCTGCCTGTTCTGCTCTGCTCTGCCCTGCCCTGCCCTGCCCTGCCTGCTCTGCTCTGCTCTGCCCTGCCCTGCCCTGCCCTGCCCTGCCCTGCCCTGCCCTGCCCTGCCCTGCCCTGTCCTGCCCTGCTCTGTCCTGCCCTTCCCTGCCCTGCCCTCTCCTGCCCTCTCCTGCCCTTCCCTGCCCTGCCCTGCCCTGCCCTCTCCTGCCCTCTCCTGCCCTTTCCTTCCCTGCCCTGCCCTGCTCTGTCCTGCCCTGCCCTGCCCTGCCCTGCCCTGCCCTGTCCTGTCCTGTCCTGTCCTGCCCTGCCCTGCCCTGTCCTGCCCTTCCCTGCCCTGCCCTGCCCTGCTCTGTCCTGTCCTGCCCTGCCCTGCCTTGCCCTGCTCTGCCCTGCCCTGCCCTGCCCTGCCCTTCCCTGCCCTTCCCTGCCCTGCCCTGCCCTGCCCTGCCCTGCCCTTCCCTGCCCTGCCCTTCCCTGCCCTGCCCTGCCCTTCCCTGCCCTGCCCTGTCCTGTCCTGTCCTGCCCTGCCCTGCCCTGCCCTGCCCTGCCCTGCCCTGCCCTGCCCTGCCCTGCCCTGCCCTGTCCTTCCCTGCCCTGCCCTGCCCTGCCCTGCCCTGCCCTGCCCTGCCCTGCCCTGTCCTTCCCTGCCCTGCCCTGCCCTGCCCTGCCCTGCCCTGCCCTGTCCTGCCCTGCCCTGTCCTGCCCTGCCCTTCCCTGCCCTGTCCTTCCCTGCCCTGCCCTGCCCTGCCCTGCCCTGCCCTGTCCTGTCCTGCCCTGCCCTGCCCTGCCCTGCCCTGCCCTGCCCTGCCCTGCCCTGCCCTGTCATGTCCTGTCCTGCCCTTCCCTGCCCTGCCCTGCCCTGCCCTGCCCTGCCCTGCCCTGCCCTGCCCTGCCCTGCCCTGCCCTGCTCTGTCCTGCCCTGCCCTTCCTTGCCCTGCTCTGCCCTGCCCTGCCCTGCCCTGCCCTTCCCTGCCCTTCCCTGCCCTGCCCTGCCCTTCCCTGCCCTTCCCTGCCCTGCCCTTCCCTGCCCTGCCCTGCCCTTCCCTGCCCTGCCCTGTCCTGTCCTGTCCTGCCCTGCCCTGCCCTGCCCTGCCCTGCCCTGCCCTGCCCTGCCCTGCCCTGCCCTGCCCTGCCCTGTCCTGCCCTGCCCTGCCCTGCCCTGCCCTGGCCTGCCCTGCCCTGCCCTGTCCTGCCCTGCCCTGTCCTGCCCTGCCCTTCCCTGTCCTGCCCTGCCCTGCCCTGCCCTGTCCTGCCCTGCCCTGTCCTGTCCTGCCCTGCCCTGCCCTGCCCTGTCCTGTCCTGCCCTGCCCTGCCCTGCCCTGCCCTGCCCTGCCCTGCCCTGCCCTGCCCTGCCCTGCCCTGTCATGTCCTGTCCTGCCCTTCCCTGCCCTGCCCTGCCCTGCCCTGCCCTGTCCTGTCCTGCCCTGTCCTGCCTTAATACCCGTGTATCATGCAGCCTGCGCCGATGAAGTCAGCAATCTTACAGCGACGTCGGACCATGAACAACCAGACAGCGTACTGGTCTCGTGGGAACCGGTACCTGCGAATTGTCTGTACGGCAGAGACCGCATGTACTACGACTACACGTTGTTCTGGGCGGGAAACGTCTCACAAGGACAAACTCAAAACACGAGCGTTCTCCTCAACGACCTGACTCCGTGTCGGCACCACAACTTCAGCGTGTCGGCACGGACGACCAAAAGGGCGCCACCGGGTGCGGAGAGTGTCACCACCTTCATCTGGGGCAACGGTAGGTTCATTGCGACCGCTGAGTCGGGTTATACTCGGGCGGGACTCTAACCCGAGACGTCCTCTGCCCTAGAACGCAGAGAGTATAGTAGCCTTGTCCAAGGCGGTCTCTACGGTACAGTACGGCTCCGGTCAGGGATCCAGGCCAAACGCACGCAAACCACGGCACATCGGCACTAATACCACGCCGGGTGCAAGCTGTACACGGCACGCAGACCGCACCGCTGCCATACCACACACAAGTAGATGAATACAACATGTTATAGGTTGTGTTTCAGGTAAATTTTCCTTTACTTTACTGCTTTACTTCAAATAGTATAGCGAAAACAGGCAAATAAAACTAACGACTGGACCGGGATTTGAACCCGAGACTTGCTTACCATCTGAGCTACAATTACAACATTGATCGTTTGCATCAGAGCGGGCAAAGACCAGTTATCTATTTAGGACTGGATGATAGATGAGATGGTTAGACCGCTGATAGGAAAAACCCAGAGTTCTCGGGTTCACATCCCGGTCCGGGTTCAATATTTCTTTGCCAGTGTCCTGTTTGGTTTAAAGTGAGAGATGCACAAACATTTAATGAACTCCAATGCGTCGGTATAAACGAACCATCATTTTGTGTTGAAGGGCTTTCACAAATCTGATTGTCTTTTACCTGCAGTGCCAAACCCTATCGAGAACCTGGAGGTACTCCCATCAGTTAACAACAAACAACTGGAAGTGAAGTGGCAGTCCCCGGTAACCAACAGGACCCACCCATGCGATGCAACCTCCAACACAATAACGTTTTATATCCTGAAAGAGGGTTGTAGGAAAACGTATGTGAACATAGGCTCCGGGCATGGTTCATTTCTCCCTGTTTCAATACAGCCATATTTCACGTACGAAATAAGGTTTGTACCTGAAAATGACATCGGAGCTGGCCATGAGTCGATTGGCCAGTGGCCGCCTTTGGGACAAGGTAAGGTCAACTGTTATGACAAAGAGAGTGGCGATGGCAGACTAACAGCGACAACACAAAATAATGACAAGACTGGCAAACGGAGCGACAGCGACATTTACGACTATACAAGGCCAGCAAAAGCGACGGCCACGACAACTGCGAAAGCGACAAGAATGACGATAGTGACGATGCAGTAGCAATATCATTTTACGCCCATGCAATAACAGCAGCAGCAGCAGAAGTAGTAACAGTAGCAGCGACATCAGCGAGAACTATACTGACCTTAACACCGACAGCATGTTACGCACATGCACAACATAGGTCTCCGTCAAATCTTGATTTGAAATTGTTCCCCGGGGTTTTCATTTTGTTTCACCCATCCCTTTGCAGAGGCGAGCGCCGCCCCGGAGGTCGTGGGAGTCAACGCGTCGCACGACAGCATGAGCTTCAGATGGGAGCCGGTCCCGTGTCGCCGGAGACGCGGGAACATCACCCACTACGAGTTCAAGTTCAAAGAGATTGGCCAGTCTGTAAAAACCATCAACAAAACCGAGAAAACATCCGTGGCGTTCGGGGACTTATCGCCTTGCGCGAGGTTTGTCTTCAGGGTTAGGGCGGTGACCACGGAAGGCAATGGATCCTGGAGTAACAAGACTTGGCAAAATACGACCGCTTCAGGTGAGCAGTTCTGTCCCTGTCCCTGCCCCTGTCCCTGTCCCTCTCCCTCTCCCTCTCCCTCTCCCTCTCCCTCTCCCTCTCCCTCTCCCTCTCCCTCTCCCTCTCCCTCCCCCCTCTCACTCTCACTCTCACTCTCACTCTCACTCTCACTCTCACTCTCACTCTCACTCTCACTCTCACTCTCACTCTCACTCTCACTCTCACTCTCACTCTCACTCTCACTCTCACTCTCACTCCCCCTCTCCTTCTCCCTCTCCCTCTCCCTGTCCTTCCCCTCTCCCTCTGCCCCTGCCTCTGCATCTCCCTCTCCCTCTCCCTCTACCTCTGCCTCTGCCTCTGCATCTGCCTCTGCCTCTGCCTCTGCCTCTGCCTCTGCCTCTGCCTCTGCCTTTGCCTCTGCCTCTGCCTCTGCCTCTCCCCTTCCCCTCTCCCTCTCCCTCTGCCTCTGCCTCTGCCTCTCCCCTTCCCCTTCCCCTCTCCCTCGTCCTTTCCCTATCCCCTCCCTCTCCCTCTCCTTGTCCCTCTCCCTCTCCCTTCCACCCTCCCTCTCCCTCTCCCCTTCCCCTCTCCCTCTTCCTCTTCCTCTTCCTGTCCCTGTCCCTGTCCCTGTCCCTCTCCCTGTCCCTCTCCCTCTCCCTCTCCCTGTCCCTCTCTCTCACTCCCACTCTCCCCTTCCCCTCTCCCTCTCACTCTCACTCTCACTCTCACTCTCACTCTCACTCTCACTCCCCCTCTCCTTCTCCCTCTCCCTCTCCCTCTCCCTCCCCTCTCCCTCTCCCTCCCCTCTCCCTCTGCCCCTGCCTCTGCATCTCCCTCTCCCTCTCCCTCTCCCCCTCCCTCTCCCTCTCCCTCTCCCTCCCCATCTTCCTCTCCCTCTCCCTCTCCCTCTCCCCTTCCCCTTCCCCTCTCCCTCTCCCTCTCAACAACACCTACACAGACACATCTACTTTCTAAAGGTCCAGAAATGTTTTGTGTCTGCTCTTCAACACTCAATCAGCCAAGGTATCAAGTTTAGAGCTCAAGGCTTCACGGCGGGAGATCAACGCCTCCTGGGAGACAACGGGGAGCCTCTGTTCACCAGTCTCCTACCTTGTCACCTTGCGGCTCCTCAATCTTGACCAGTGTGGAGGCAAGACCGACCAAGACACGGTCCACAACGGGACTGTCGACGGCAACCAGACCAGCTTCGATGTCCAGCACGCGTACTCCACCTACTCGGTCGACGTAACACCCGTCGGGTACCAGCTGGGTCACTCCCTCGGGAAAACGGCCAATGTAACAACCAGCGAGGGAGGTAAGCTATATTGTAAGCATAGAGCTCTATGGAGTGCGCACTCATCGCGAGACGCGTGCCGACAAGGGGACTGCGACGCCATTACCAAAGAGGTGCAAATGCATGGATCTCTATATGGGCCAAACTAATCCCAATTGTTTACAAAAGAAAGAAGGACATTAAAATTCGCCAATCCCTTGAGGTATTGATGGCCTTTCCTTTCATTACTAAAAAACGTTTCTATAACATTTGAGTTTCTTCATTCACAACCTTTCGGCTATACCTTTCCCCATTCATATTACGCGCGATTGCTACTGACATCCGGGCACTTCGAGCTGAAGTTGACCTCTTTGGTAATGGCTGATGCGCGTCCATGTCGGCACACGTTCGTATACCACGCGTTCATAGAAAGTGCGCACTCTAGTTTATTAATAGAGCTCTATGGTTGTAAGCCAGAATTGTGTGATTCGCACCACAGTCCTCGGACTCAGGCCTTGCATAACCTGTGACTTAAAAGCTAAGATCGATCAAAATTGGCAAGTTGGGATGAAATAATCTTCCGAAGTTAGGAACGATTTTAGTTGAAAGATGGGAATGGAATCTTCCTGATTTGTTCTCTTGAAGTTAGGAATGGTATGAATGTTCCTATTAATAAAGTTAAGTTTTTTTTCTGCACTAAGGAATAACTACTCTTCCTAAGTCCAAGGTAGGAATTTTTCTAACTTTTTATAAAAAAAAGAGCCCAGGTCTGGCTCTATCTGGAGAACGAGCTGCCCCAAAAAACTGCAATGAAGCTCCTATTTTTTTTTTTAGGCAGGTTTTATTCTCCCGGCAAAGGTATTCTTCCTGCAAACGCTATTCTCCCGGTCCTTTAGTCTGATTGGCCAATTGCCATTACATCATTTTTATGCATATTCATGTATGCTCTATCCTCTGACGTTGGCCAATCAGAGTAAAGAGTGTTAATGAATATGCATAACATCAGCAGGAACGACCTCCAGGAAGAATGCCGTTGCCGGGTGAATATACACTTCTACTGCCGGGAGGTTGTACTCACCCGGGTGAATTCCTTTTCGGCGTGTGTGCCCACTTCGTTCAGTTCCTACGGAGGCGCCCCGGATCGTCAGCGTGTCTGCGTCCGGCACGACCGCGAGGGTTGCGTGGAGCGCCGTCCCGTGCGGCCGCCGCGGCGGGCGCATCACCGGTTACACGCTGGCCATCGCCGCCCCGTCCATGCCGGCATCGGCGCCGCTTGAAGAGGAGAGCACGACTCCCCGCCTCTTCGCCGAGTTCCAGGGGAGTGCCGGCGCTTCGTACTCGGTCAAGCTGCGCGCCTGGACGGCGACAGGAGCGGGCCCTTGGGGGGAGGACACCGCGGTCGTGTTTCCTGATGAGGGTAAGGAGTGTACCTCGGCCTCACATGCAGAGGAACCCCTTCAATCGCAAAGAGACAAAAGTACACAACCTGACATTGTCTCACATTTTGGGGGTTCTTGTCGTTCGTATATCTTTCCATCTTTAGATGATCTTCAGGAGACACGCCCGTCTACTGGTCTTCCCATGATAGTCATTATTGTGTTGCTCCTTGTCGTAGTTGCTGTGCTGGTGGTCATCTTCTTAGTTAGGTAGGTCATCCGTCCGTTCGTCCGTCCCTCCGTCCGTCCGTCCCTCCCTCCCTGAATCGTCCCTATTCCTCCCTCCCCTATCCCTCTCCCCCTCCCTCCCTTTCTCCCTCCCTCCCCTCCCCTTCCTCTCCTCTCTTTCTCCCTCCCTGAATCGTCCCTAGCTATCCCCTCCCTCTGTCCCTCTCCCCTCCCCCTTTCTCCTTCCCTCCTCTCCCTCCCTCTCCCTCCCTCCCCTCTCCATCTCCCTCCTCTCTCCCTCCCTCCCTTCCTCTCTCCCTCCCCTCCCTGAATCGTCCCTCCCCCTCCCTCCCTCTGTCCCTCTCCCCTCCCTCACTCACTCTCTCCCTCCCTCCCTCCCTCGCTCCCTCTCTCCCCCTCCCCTTCCCCTCCCTCTCCCTCCCTCCCCCTTCCCCTCCCTGTTCCTCTCCCCCTCCCTCCCTCCCTCTCCCCCTCCCTCTGTCTCTCTCCCCCTCCCTCCCTTTCCCCTTCCCTCCTCTCCCTCCCTCTCCCTTCCTCCCCCTTTCTCGCCCTGTTCCTCTCCCCTCCCTCCCTCCCTCTCCCCCTCCCTCCCCTCCCTCCCAAAATCGGCCATATCCCTCCCTCCCTCCCTCCCTCCCTCCCTCCCTCCCTCCCTCCATCCCTCCCTCCATCCCTCCCTCCATCCCTCCCTCCATCCCTCCCTCCATCCCTCCCTCCCTCCCTCCCTACCTCGCTCCCTCTCTCCCCTCCCCTTCCCCTCCTCTCTCCCTCCCTCCCTGAATCGTCCCTATCCCCTCCCTCTGTCTCTCTCCCCTCCCTCCCTCCCTTTCTCCTTCCCTGCTCTCCCTCCTTCCCTCTCCCTCCCTCCCCTTCCTCTCCCTGTCCCTCTCTCCCTCCATCCCTCTCTCCCTTCCTCCCTCCCTTAATCGGCCCCAACCCTCCCTCCATCCCTCCCTCCATCCCTCCCTCCCTCCCTCCCTCCATCCCTCCCTCCATCCCTCCCTCCCTCCATCCCTCCCTCCATCCCTCCCTCCCTCCATCCCTCCCTCCCTCCCTCTCTCCCTCCCTCCCTCCCTTCCTCCCTCCCTCCCTCCATCCCTCCCTCCATCCCTCCCTCCCTCCATCCCTCCCTCCCTCCCTCCCTCCCTCCCTCCATCCCTCCCTCCCTCCCTCCCTCCCTCTCTCCCTCCCTCCCTTCCTCCCTCCCTTAATCGGCCCCAACCCTCCCTCCATCCCTCCCTCCATCCCTCCCTCCCTCCCTCCCTCCCTCCCTCCATCCCTCCCTCCATCCCTCCCTCCCTCCATCCCTCCCTCCCTCCCTCCCTCCCTCCATCCCTCCCTCCCTCCCTCTCTCCCTCCCTCCCTTCCTCCCTCCCTTAATCGGCCCCATCCCTCCCTCCATCCCTCCCCCCATCCCTCCCTCCCTCCCTCCCTCCCTCCCTCCATCCCTCCCTCCCTCCATCCCTCCCTCCATCCTTCCCTCCCTCCCTCCATCCCTCCCTCCCTCCCTCCATCCCTCCCTCCCTCCATCCCTCCCTCCATCCTTCCCTCCCTCCCTCCCTTTCTCCCTCCCTCCATCCCTCCCTCCCTTCCTCCCTCCCTTAATCGGCCCATCCCTCCCTCCATCCCTCCCTCCATCCCTCCCTCCATCCCTCCCTCCCTCCCTCCCTCCATCCCTCCCTCCATCCCTCCCTCCCTCCCTCCCTCCCTCCCTCCCTCCATCCCTCCCTCCCTCCCTCTCTCCCTCCCTCCCTTCCTCCCTCCCTTAATCGGCCCCATCCCTCCCTCCATCCCTCCCCCCATCCCTCCCTCCCTCCCTCCCTCCCTCCCTCCCTCCCTCCCTCCCTCCCTCCATCCCTCCCTCCCTCCATCCCTCCCTCCCTCCATCCTTCCCTCCCTCCCTCCCTCTCTCCCTCCCTCCCTCCCTCCCTCCCTCCCTTCCTCCCTCCCTTAATCGGCCCATCCCTCCCTCCATCCCTCCCTCCATCCCTCCCTCCATCCCTCCCTCCATCCCTCCCTCCATCCCTCCCTCCATCCCTCCCTCCATCCCTCCCTCCATCCCTCCCTCCCTCCCTCCATCCCTCCCTCCCTCCATCCCTCCCTCCATCCTTCCCTCCCTCCCTCCCTCTCTCCCTCCCTCCCTCCATCCCTCCTTCCCTTCCTCCCTCCCTCGGCCCATCCCTCCCTCCATCCCTCCCTCCATCCCTCCCTCCATCCCTCCCTCCATCCCTCCCTCCATCCCTCCCTCCCTCCATCCCTCCCTCCATCCCTTCCTCCATCCCTCCCTCCATCCCTCTCTCCCTCCCTTCCTCCCCTCCCTCCCCGAATCGGCCCTATCCCTCCCTCCCTCCCCTTCCTCCCCGAATCGGCCCTATCCCTCCCTCCCAGAATCGGCCCTATCCCTCCCTCCCTCTGTCCCTCTGTCCCTCCATCCCTCCCTCCCTCCTTCCCTTAATCGGCCCTATCCCTCCCTCCCTCTGTCCCTCTCTCCCTCCATCCCTCCCTCCCTCCCTCCCTTAATCGGCCCTATCCCTCCCTCCATCCCTCTCTCCCTCCTTCCCACCCTCCCTACCCCTTCCTCCCTTAATCGGCCCTATCCCTCCCTCCATCCCTCTCTCCCTCCTTCCCTCCCTCCCTACCCCTTCCTCCCTAAATCGGCCCTATCCCTCCCTACCCCTTCCTCCCCAAATCGGCCCTATCCCTCCCTCTCTCCCTCCCTCCCTCCCTCCCTCCCAGAATCGACTCGTCAGCAGATTAAAATCTGTGTGTTCTCTTGACTGTAGATTTCGAAAGCGGAAGACCGATGCATTAAAAGACGGGATTGACGCAGCGTCCGACGGATCTACAAGGGGTCTTAAAGCAGGAAGCATCGATGGTAAAAAAAATCACACGAGGTTCATTAATATTACCAAGATATCATTAACAAGTAATGGAGATATACAAATGGTAACTTTGTCTTCGATTATAAGTTTTACGGCGGTTAAAAGGCGGACATTGTCTGTCATCGATAAATAAAAAAAGAGATCCCGTAAGGATGGGAACGCCAGTCCTTCGACCCATAATGAAATGTCAATGTCATGCAGTGGAACTTCAGGATGTCGACCGCACCGCCACCGCCATCGGCAAGCTATCCGTTCCGCCGACTGCCTCCATCAGCGATCGGCCAGTGACGTCACTCGCGAACGCATCGACGCCAATAGAGACGCCTGCAGGCTGCCGCCGCGGTGACGTCACGCCACCGGCACCCGCCGAGCCCAGGACCAAGCCCAAGCCCAAGCCCAAGCCCAAGCCCAAGCCCAAGCCCAAGCCCAAGCCCACGTCCAAGCTTAAACTCCCCGGGCGGAGGCAGGCAGTGACGAGATCCGAGAGCGCCCGTGCGGACGTCGATCCCGCCCTGCCTCCAGGGGGCGCCGTTGCCGTGGCGAGCCTGGCCGACTACGTCAGGAGCAGGGCGCTGACGGGCAAGAGCGACGGGTTCCGGCAGGACTTCGAGGTGAATGCGGCGGCAGACTCCCTCTCCGTCTCCGCGCGTTCGGTTAGCGGTCCCTGGTCGTACTATATATGGCTAACCATGGAACATCCGGGGCAGCTATAATCGAACGCACTCCATACCATCTCATTTTGTTTGGGCCGAAATGGTTTGTCTATTATTTGGTCTGGGCTTATCAGAGATGTTGGGTTGGCTTTGATAGACCAACAGCAGGATCTGGGGGGTATTGAACCAGCAGTTTGCGTGTAAACATCTCAGACCTGTGAAGGGCTCGTATTCGAGAAAGGTCCTGCAAGGATTGTGCCTAGAACGAACATAATCTACCGATACATCTACTGAAAGGTAACCTAATTCTCTCAGAGAGAATAGGATCAAAACATCAGACGCTCTACATTGTTGAGATTAACATTTTGGACAGATAGCACTTTGAAAACATTTCTGTTGATTATAAATAATTATAGGCCTATATCTTGTCTGTGTGTGCATGAAGTCGATTCCTGCCGATCCCGTGCACGACTGGGCAGTGGCGTCGAAGGAGGAGAACAAGGCGAAGAACAGATATCAAAACATTCGGGCATGTGAGTAAAAACCCGGCAGTTATTTCTCGACAACATTCAGTGCCTGCCCTTACTCGTCCTTGCATGAGCTTTCTGAAAAGCAGCTCTGCCTGCGCATTCTATCTTTAAGTCATGGAAGAAAGCCCCTTTGTTTTGTATCTCTTTGAGCAATTTATTTTTTACAAACAGAACAAAATACAAAAGAAAACCAGGAGTGGATTTCACAAAGCCTTTAATACGATGCATCGTAACTCAGCTTACGATGAATAACCCATCGTAAGTTGTGACACTCCGTATGTTTTCTGTGCAGTGCTCGTTGTCTTGCGATTGATCGTAATTTACGATGGTGTGTTTCCTTCTAGATGACCACTCGCGTGTGGTGTTGGAAGTCGTGGAAGGCGACCCACATTCAGATTACATCAACGCATCCTACATTGACGTAAGTAATTCTCGCTCAATCAGCAAGTTGATTTGTGGGTTATGCATTCATCGTATCCATGCAAGTCTGTAGTCTCTAGACATGGGCTATTTCCCTTCAATCCAGCTTCGGCTTTGTCTTTCTGTCTTTCGTATTACTAGTAATAGTATTACTATATAGTATTAGTACTAGTACTAACACTATAAACATCTAAACCGTGAAAGAGGGGTGAAAATGTAATTTTTCTGTGAAAATAAAAAGTCACTGTGATTTCACGGTGCATTTCACAGTGAATTCACCGTGAAAATAATCGCCTCTCTGACCTGAAAAGGACATCTTCAGTTCACTAAATAGACCGTGAAAAAACCGTGAATATCTACGGTGGCAAGCTCCAGCCTTGAGGGATGGCTAATTCAATTACCAGTAGGGACCCTCAGCCCCCATAGAGGTACTGTATGATGTCCTTGTAACTGTAACTACCAGATACTTCTAAATTGCTTCTAGCCATTTCCACCAGAAATTTCTTTTCACGGCTAAATGACATTTTCACCCCATTTTCACGGTTTAGATGTTCATAGTGTAAGTAGTTAATTGTTAAGTTTCCCAAATAAATACCTGTGCCTCAACTTGACACTCGAAACGGAAGTTTTGAGGAAATAGGGATTATGAAATAAAAAAAAACTGTTTTCAGATATTTTACCTGCTCATTTCCTTTCCTTAGCCAGCAAACATTGTGAAGAAAGAGTACACAACACAAGTGGTCTTGACAGTGGCACAACAAAGTGGAACGACAAAGACCACAGTTACAATTACCGCCTAGTCAACTTTCACCGGCCCCCTCGCAAAATTAAGCTAACTCGTCCCTTTCCAACTCGCCCCTCGCCGCGCGTTAACTAAGCTTATAAAACTACACCAACTCGCTCCGTGCCAACTCGTCCGTCCCCCTAAGTAACTGATGTTTTGAAAGTTATACACTGCATTTTAAATAGAATCCAAATTTAGCTTCTACTTCAACCAAGAACCCCCTGTTACCTGCGCTTTTATCTTTGGGATATTAGAGACGAAGCCGGAGCCGAAGCCTAAGCAGGGTTTCCACTAAGGACCACAGATACCTTACATCAGAATATGTTCTCAGAACTAAGTCACGTTTTGTGACACAATGAAACATGGGACCAGACTTGCACTGAACAATTAAGAATGGCATCAATGAATGATTGCATAACCCACGCATAACTTTGCCGTTTTCGCCCTCCATAGTTTCTTTAGGCGTAGGCCGTAGGTGTATAAGCATTGCAGTTTTACCCGCATCCAGATCCAACAATAATGTACGCACCGTGCAAGTTATGAAACGCCTGTTGTCGCTTTAATTATATGCGTGTGTCTTTACTTTTCCTAGGGATACAAGCAATCTGCGAAATACATAGCGTGTCAAGGTAAGAAGTTCCTCCAGGAAAGCACTGGACTAGATATTAATCGAAGATATTTTGTTGATATTCGATGAGGGTTTGCCCTGCTCGACGTAATAATGCCGCGTTCCAATCGCGTCGTGCTTACCATGTTCACGAGTTCACTAGTCTTGAAGAGGCGTTCCAGTCGTCTGATAACTCGTGGTCCACAGTCGTAAACTGGAGGCAGAAATCTTGTCTCCAGTTGACGACTTGACAACGAAATGGGGTCAACTTGGGGTCGTTTGTGAAAACCAGCCGCGTAGCAACTAGCATACTCTTCGGTCTTTGCGCTTGCGCAATGTACGTGTTGGCGTGGTGTTGGTGAGTAGCGTTGCATTGGAATGCAGCCCACTCGTGAACTGGGAAATGCTGGTCGTGAACGCGATAAACACGACGTGATTGGAACGCGGCATAAGCACTGAATACCCAGTGCTTTGCCCGATGCCTGATAAAACACTTTCAGGCAGCTCGGGCGGGATTCGAACCCATGACTCCCGCTTTCTAGTGCAGACGTCTTACCCACTCGACCACCGAGCTGGTCGAGTTCGAGCAGGGCAAACCCTCATTGAATCACATTCCCCTCGACTCAAACATCATGCTATATCCATCATGCTGATATATTTATACATGAATGACTGGTATAACAAACTTTGAATTGTCTTGGCTGTCTTCATCAACTAGTTAGAAAATTCACAAACGGATATCTTTTAATCGTCGGTTTGAAAATGAAGCGAAGTTTTTAGCTCAAATAGCAATCTGTGAAAGTAGAAAAAGGCAAAAAAACGTCACTGTTTTTGCACAATTCTGTAGTGTAAGAAATACTGTATTACTCGCGAGTAATAAACCAGGCCCTATTTGTCGATGTTTGGGTGAGGATTTCTCGAGAAGTACATCATCCCATGGCCGTAAGATTTCAACATGAGGATTCTATCATGACCGTCTACAAACTTTGTACATTAGAAGGAAATCTGTGGTCATCGATGTTTTCCGGTCTTCCCAGTGTTGTATAGACCCGTCTTCGATGACGTCACGGTTTTGTTTATCGGCCATCTTGGATTACACACATGAGCACGTCACCGCCGTTACTAAGTCAGCTGTGGATACAAACAACTCCACATGCACGGCGGCAAGTTTTGAACTCGTCGTAGTTGTACTACTACTACTACTGCTGCTACTTTTTACTAGTATTAATTAGTTGTGCCATGGAGGAATCTCTTTTTATTCCTCCGTGGTTGTACCATGGATTGGAGGTACTTGTTTGTTGAAAGATGGTTAACTTTTGCGAAGTCCTTGGCTGTGGAAGCAGGGGGATCCTGATAAGAAATCTTTTTGTCGTTTACCCGCTGTACCGACAAGAGAAGGTGACGCAACTCCTACACTTTCGCTAAAAAAATGGACGAAATGGTTGTCGCGGGTTAATTGTGTACGGATCTATTCCAGCAATAAAGCCGAGAATGTCATCATACCGGGCCTTGGGATTCCCATCGAGAGAGCTGTAATAAGCCGACCGTGCAGCATTCGAATTTGCCATGATGACTAACGTAACGTTAAACGAACACAAACGTGCGAGCGAAAGCGTATGTGTGTACTCCAAGATGGCGGATCTCGCTGTTTCTAGTAGCAACGTGACGTCAGTAAGACCGGTCTATTGGGCCTTGGAGCATTTCAAGGTGGTTTGAACTCCCGTGTATAATATGTACCTGCCAGGACCTACTGAGGCGTCCGTGGACGACATGTGGCGCATGCTGTGGCAAGAACGAGTCGGGAAGGTCGTCATGCTGACGAACCTCGTCGAGAATGGCAAGGTGAGAGCGATTTCAATCTCACGCCGGACAAATAACAGTTACCGCCGGGTAGATAACCAGTTAGCCACTTATAAGGCTTTCTTTCTCAAGTTTACTTTTGAGAAGAGAGGGGAAGAGAGAGGGGGAGAGGGGAAGAGAGAGAGCGAGGGAGAGAGAGGGAGATAGAGAGAGAGAAAGAGAGGTAAAATAATCGATTGATATGTTGTAATCGGGATACTATTTCTATTTCTTATTGAATTGATAGAAGTTCTTTGTTTCTGATTATTTTGATCGGATTCGTTGTGATGCTTCAAACCATTTCAATCAATTCATTTATAAATTTTAAATTTATTCAAATTTCAAAATGTAAATGAACTATTTTCCTGCTAGTTTTCAACATCTCAGTGTACTCTGAGGGACTGGCGTAGAACCAGTAAGTAGAAAGCACGGGTTCGAGTCACGGCTGTTGCATTTTTTTTCTCAATTCATTAATTTTTATTTAATTCATATTTGTCATATTGAAAGAGAGAATGAGAGAGAGGGGGGGGAGAGAGTGAGGGAGAGAGGAAGAGATAGGGGAAGAAAGAGAGAGAGAGTGATCGAGAGAGGGAGGAAGAGAGGGAGAGAGTGAGAAAATATGGGGAGATAGATATAAAGAGAAAGGTGGAGAGATGGAAAGTCAAGCGCCAGATACAAAGAGAGGGGATAGAGATAGATAGATAGACAGATAGATGGGGGAGGGATAGAGAGAGGGGAAGAGAGAGAGAGGAGCAGGGGGAGTCTAGACAGAGGAAGGGAGGGTAGAGAAGGGATGAAAGAGATGGACAGATGCAGATGGAAATTGAGAGTTGGGAGGTTGAGAGGGAGGGAGGGCGGCATGCAGGGAGGGAGATGGTAACAGAGACAGACAGAGAGGGCGACAGTAGGACAAGGCTGAAGAGTGAAGATCAACTTTTTTTTATCATTTCGAATTTCCCGCTCAACAGGAGAAATGTGCCCAGTACTGGCCGGAATGCAAGCAAGCAGAATACGGAGACATCTTCGTCAGACAAGTAGACGAATCAGAAACAAGCAACTACATCGTTCGAACGTTTCAGCTATCAAAGGTAAGACTGAACTCGTCACACGTCAAAATAAAAAATCCCGAATCATTGTTAGCCTACAGCAACTGAGATAAGTTAGTTTCTGGGCCCCAAATCGTTCTATAATTGAAGCAGAATGAAGGTTGTCATGTATTATTTCTCATGATTTAGCGCTTAGCATAAAATACACGTATAGGCCTACATCTTTGACTTGCAACTTAGTTCTATGAAAGGAGGCTTCGAAAGCCTTTTGGTGGTCAAGCTAAAGCAGTTCTGTGAAGTTGCTCCTTGCTGTGACTTGTGTGTTCTAGAGCAGCGAACCCGAGGGGGAGTATCGTGCAGTGACGCAGTACCATTACACCACGTGGCCCGATATGAAGCCACCGGACACCTCGCCGCTGCTACGGTTCCTCTGCTTGGTGCACACGGCAGAGGCGACGCAGCAGGGACCCGTAGTCGTCCACTGCAGGTATGGCCGGTTAGCTGGCTGGCTGGCTGGCTGGCTGGCTGGCTAGATGGCTGGCTGGATGGATGGCTGGATGGCTGATTAGGCGGTTGGTTAGCTGGCTGGTTGGCTTGCTGCCTGGCTGATTGGTTTGGTTGGTTAGCTGGTTGTCTGGCTAGCTGGTTGGATGGTGGGTTGGTTGGCTGGTTGGCTGGTGGCCTGCTGGCTGGCTAGATGACAGTCTGGCTGCATGGTTGGCTGGTAGGCTGGTTGGCTGGTTGGCTGGTTGGCTGGCTGGCTAGATGACTGTCTGGCTGGCTAGATGACTGTCTGGCTGGCTGGCTGGTTGGATGGTTGGTTGGTTGGCTGGTTGGTTGGTAGCCTCCTGGCTGGCTAGATGACAGTCTGGCTGCATGGTTGGCTGGCTGGCTGGTTGGCTGGTTGGCTAGCTGGCTAGATAACTGTCTGGCTGGCTGGCTGATTGACTGGTTGGCTGGTTGGCTGGGTGGCTGGGTGGCTGGGTGGCTGGCTGGCTGGCTTGCTGGCTGGGTGGCTGGATGGCTAGTTGGTTGGCTGGTTGGCTGGGTGGCTGGGTGGCTGGGTGGCTTGCTGGCTTGCTGGCTGGCTGGCTAGGTGGTTGGCTGGTTGGCTGGTATGCTGGCTGGCTGGCTGGCTGGCTGACTGGCTGGCTGGCTGACTGACTGGCTAGCTGACTGGCTGGCTGGCTGGCTGGCTGGCTGGCTGGCTGGCTGGCTGGCTGGCTGGTTGGCTGGCTGGCTGGCTGGCAGGCTAACTCGCTGGCTGGCTGGCTGGCTGAATGGTTGGTTGACTGGCTGGCTGGCTGGTTGGCTGGCCGGTTGCATGGCTGGATGGCTGACTGACTGTTTTGCTGGCTGGATGGCTGGCTGGTTGCCCTTTCCCCACCTAATATTATCTGATAAAGGAAAACCTTCTCTTTAAATCCTTCCACCCTATCCCAGTGCTGGAGTTGGTCGCACGGGTACATTCATTGCTTTGGATTCCCAGCTGATGGAGGCTGAGGACAAGGGGCAAGTGGATGTCCTTAACTTCGTCCGAGGAATGAGGGAGCAGAGATATATGATGGTCCAGACACCGGTACATCCACTCAGCTGAGTTCAACTAAGTTCTGCTCACTTCATCTCATCTCACCTAGACCTAAGCTCACCTCATCTCATCTCACCTAGACCTAAGCTCACCTCATCTCATCTCACCTGACTTCAACTTTCCACACCTTAGCTTAGTTCACATCAACTTAACTCACCACAGCTCATCCCACCTCACTCTAACTCACCACAGCTCATCCCACCTCACTCTAACTCACCTCAGCTCATCGCACCTCACTTTTAACTCACGTTACCTCACCTCATCTCACTTGACCTGAAATCACCTCAGCTCCTCTCACCTCACATCAACTTAATACTACACCTCGGTTCACCTCAGCTCAGTTCACATCAACTTAATACTACACCTCGGTTCACCTCAGCTCAGTTCACATCAACTTAATACTACACCTCGGTTCACTTCAGCTCAGTTCACATCAACTTAACTCACATCAGCTCATCTCAACTCACTTCAACTCACTTTAACTCACTTCATCTCACTTAACCTAGGCTCAGCTCAGCTCCTCCTACCTCACTTTACTCACTTCACCTGAGCTCACCTCAATTCCTCTTCCTACCTTATCTCAGCCCAGCTCACCGTTCATCATTAATTTTTTTTATGGATTTTTATTTGCTAAACTATCCTTCATTAACAGCCTCTAACTGTCCGCGGAATAAAAACTTGTTTGCATTTTTTTTCTTTTCTTCACATGTCCAGGCTCAATACAGATTCATCTTCGACGCCCTCCTCGAGTCCCGGCTGTCGGAGAGCACGGCCATTTCCACGGCCCAGTTCCGGCAAGAGTTCGCCAAGCTGAAGAGGAAAGACCGTAGAACGGGCAAGACCGGACTTCAGGACCAGTTTCAGGTATTATAGCCTCTGATGATGATCGAGGCACGAAGTTCCACCAGCCCGTGCTCGCATACAATGCGGTAGCCGAGCTGCGTGATGTCGTGGACTAGACTGCGCGCGCCGCCGCTGCATGGCGCCTTTTGGATCTCTGCTTTGATTGGTGAAGACTCTTGCATATATGCATATAATTATCGTATCTGCTACCAAAACGAATATTATGCTTTGTGAATCGAGCCGAATCGAGTTCCAAAGGCGATAGGGGCGTGCGGGCAGTTCGTCGTGTAGTCTTTCTTCGTGCGTGCTCCTTGATCAAAGACTAGTTTCAAGTCAGCCCCCGTTATACCTTGCGGCAGAAAAGAAACGAAGAAAACAGGAAAACGTTCACTTGATTCAGGGGTGAAATTGCTTGCCGGTGAACTGTTATGAATATTATGTCTCCACTCGTTGCCACGTCTTTCAGTGTGTTTTTTTGTCCGGCCGAAGTCGATCTTTGACCTGTCGGTGTTCCCTATTGACATCACGCAGCTGCTGGCGACCTTCACGGCGCCTGCCATCACCGAGCAGCAGACGGCGGGAGCGACGAATCCCGCCAACGTAGACAAGAACAGATTCCCTGATGTCATACCGAGTGAGTGTGTACCAACAAGAAGAAGAGGGAGGGGGAGACGAAGAGGAAGAGGAAGAGAGAGGGAGAGAGGGAGGGGGAGGGGTGGAGCAAGACCAAGATAAAGAGGAAGAGGGAGATGGAGACCAAGAGAAAGAGGAAGAGGGAGATGGAGACCAAGGTAAAGAGGAAGAGAGAGGGAGAGAGAGAGGGGAAGAGCAAGAGCAAGAGAGGGAGAGGAAGAGGGAGGGGGAAAGGGGAGGAAGTGAAAGAGAACGAGGAGGGAAAGGGAGAGGAAAAGAAAGAAGGGGGAGGAGAGGGAGAGTAAGAACAAAAGAAAAAGGAAGAGGGAGAGCAAGAGCAAGAGGGAGCAGAAGAGGAAGGTGAAGAGGAAGAAGAAGAAGATTGAAGAAAAAGAGAAGCAGGAGGAGAAGTAGGAGAAGATAGAGGAGAAGGTGAGGAGTAGAAGATGGAGGGGAAGACGAGGGAAGGGAAGGTGGAGGAGGGGAGGAGGGGGGGGGGAGGGGAGAAGGATCGAGGAAGAGAAGAAGACGAAGACTGTTAGAATGAGTTCTGACTACTCTCTTAAAAAGTAAAAGTTTCTGAGCGTCTGGTTTGCACAATCGGGTCATTCCAGTCGATACTCATAATTATTTTGTGACACTCAAAATTTAGTGGGTCTGACGTTTCGATCCTACCAAGACCTTTCTCTTTTGTGACACTGTGAACGCTTCCCTGTCCGTCTCTCACTGACTCTCCGCGGCAGAGGACAGCAGCCGGCCATACCTGATGACACCGGGAGACCATGACAGCACCAACTACATCAACGCCACTTTCTTGCATGTAAGCAGCGGCAGACACGACCTGGAACTACCCACAACGCACAAAACCCGGGCAATTATAACGGGGACTCTTTTTTCCCTATAATTTATGACTATAGCAAATAAAACTCGTGCCTTTAACGTATACCAGCCCTCTAACCACCTGAGTTTTCTAGGGCTGATGTGGGGTACTCAGTCGACAAGCAGTTCTTGTTTGCATCTGAATGAAAGCAGAGATAAACGGCAGTTGAATGCCTGTACAACAAGCAACAATGCGGATGATTCACAATAGTGCGCCCTCAAGAGTTCGTAACGCGTTGGCCATCCAGCACAATGCGCGGAATCTGACGACCGTTTTCCAGATGCGCATTGGGTCGGCAGATTCCGCGCATTGAGGGCGCAAACTCTTGAGGGCGCACTATCGTGATGACCTCGGGGCCATTAATTCCACTGCTTCGATCCCCTCGCAGGGACATAAGGAGACGAACGCATACCTGGCCACGCAAGCTCCCCTCCCCAGCACGGTGGGCGATGTCTGGCGGATGGTATTCGACTACAAGTCCACGTGCATCGTCATGCTGAACCAGCTGGACGACGATCCGGTGAGAAATAGATCTTACATTTTTTTCTACAAGAGGGCCAGCTAGTATGGCAGTAATACTGGCGATTCCCAATAGTGCGCCCTCAAGAGTTGGTCAGGCACAATGCGCGGAGTCTGTCGACGGCCCACGTCTGGAAAGGGTTGACCATTGCTCTCCATAATAAAGTCTTTATTAGTGGAGATCAATGGGGTTGACAGATTCCTGGCATTGTGATTGGCCAAACTCTTGAGGGCGCCCTATTATGAATTCCCCCAATTGGCGTTGCACGCTCTCAGTGCCCATGCCCGTTTACCTGCTAAAAAAAATAATAATCCAGGCAGGTTGAGGCAGCTCGGGCGGGATTCAAACATCTGAAGTTAAAAGCAGGAGTCCCGGGTCGAAAGTCGGCCAAAGCCTGGAGTTCATGACCTTTGACCCTCACAGAACCTTTCATCACATTGTGCCTTTGATAAAGGTCCTGCTAGGAATAATAAACGTCCGTCCCTGTACATTTCTGGTTCCCATTATTTTTTTAAGAATGCCGATTTGTTTCTAATGATGTGCAGAGCATTGCCAAGTACTGGCCGGAGACGGGTAGCCTTCGAATCGGGCCGCTCACCGTCAGCGTGGCCGGAGAAACGAGGCGGAGTGATACCATGGTGGTGCGCCAGTTCGCCGTCTCCCATCCGCAGAGAAAAGTAAGCCGGCCCCCGCCGTACGTGTTTCCCGCCTTTTACCGCAAATGCCGCTGACATTTGCAAACGCCCTCATCGGTGTCATCGTGTACAGTGAGAGTTAAAGGCCCTATACAACATTGGTAATGGTCAAAAGATTGCCGAAGTGTGTTTAACCATTATTAAATAAATCCTGCGAAGGTTATAGCTCAAATTATGGTAATCTGAGAAAGTAGAAAAGGGCACCAGCACCAGCCTGAAGTGTAAGAAATAGTTTACTACTCGCGAGTAATAAACTATAATACAGTATGTCGGTGTTTGAGTGAAGATTTCTCGAGAAGTACAGCATCCCAGATCGTATGATTTCAACATAAGAATTCAATCATGACAACCTACAAACTGTGAAAATAAGAAGGGAATATGTGGACATCGATGGTTTCCGATTGGATAGGGCCTTTAACAAGGGGATAGTGTGAATCAAAGCTAGCTGTCTAGGAATTTCTTTAATTTCGAGTAAAACATTGAATGCATTCATTGCCTTCAGGGAGAAGAGGTCCAGACTGTGTGCCACATTCAGTATCTGGGATGGCCGAGAGAGAAGGAGGTTCCTGGGTCGCCGTCTGGCCTTCTAAAGGTCATGGAGGCGGTCAGGGGTTGGGTCCAAGACCATCCGGTCGGTCCAGTCGCTGTCCACTGCATGTAAGTAACCGAGACACAAGGTAGCCATGCAGTCAAAACTATATAAGATGTCAGGCTATTCATGGTGGAGGTAGCCAGTCAAGAATAGATGAGATGCCAGGCTATTCATGGTGGAGGTAGCCAGTCAAGAATAGATGAGATGTCAGGCTATTCATGGTGGAGGTAGCCAGTCAGGAATAGATGAGATGTCAGGCTATTCATGGTGGAGGTAGCCAGTCAAGAATAGATGAGATGTCAGGCTATTCATGGTAGAGGTAGCCAGTCAAGAATAGATGAGATGCCAGGCTATTCATGGTGGAGGTAGCCAGTCAAGAATAGATGAGATGCCAGGCTATTCATGGTGGAGGTAGCCAGTCAAGAATAGATGAGATGTCAGGCTATTCATGGTGGAGGTAGCCAGTCAAGAATAGATGAGATGTCAGGCTATTCATGGTGGAGGTAGCCAGTCAAGAATAGGTGAGATGTCAGGCTATTCATGGTGGAGGTAGCCAGTCAAGAATAGATGAGATGTCAGGCTATTCATGGTGGAGGTAGCCAGTCAGGAATAGATGAGATGTCAGGCTATTCATGGTGGAGGTAGCCAGTCAAGAATAGATGAGATGTCAGGCTATTCATGGTAGAGGTAGCCAGTCAAGAATAGATGAGATGCCAGGCTATTCATGGTGGAGGTAGCCAGTCAAGAATAGATGAGATGCCAGGCTATTCATGGTGGAGATAGCCAGTCAAGAATAGATGAGATGTCAGGCTATTCATGGTGGAGGTAGCAAGTCAAGAATAGATGAGATGTCAGGCTATTCATGGTGGAGGTAGCCAGTCAAGAATAGATGAGATGCCAGGCTATTCATGGCGGAGGTAGCCAGTCAAGAATAGATGAGATGCCAGGCTATTCATGGTGGAGGTAGCCAGTCAAGAATAGATGAGATGCCAGGCTATTCATGGTGGAGGTAGCCAGTCAAGAATAGATGAGATGTCAGGCTATTCATGGTGGAGGTAGCCAGTCAAGAATAGATGAGATGTCAGGCTATTCATGGTGGAGGTAGCCAGTCAAGAATAGATGAGATGCCAGGCTATTCATGGTGGAGGTAGCCAGTCAAGAATAGATGAGATGTCAGGCTATTCATGGTGGAGGTAGCCAGTCAAGAATAGATGAGATGGCAGGCTATTCATGGTGGAGGTAGCCAGTCAAGAATAGATGAGATGTCAGGCTATTCATGGTGGAGGTAGCCAGTCAAGAATAGATGAGATGGCAGGCTATTCATGGTGGAGGTAGCCAGTCAAGAATAGATGAGATGTCAGGCTATTCATGGTGGAGGTAGCCAGTCAAGAATAGATGAGATGTCAGGCTATTCATGGTGGAGGTAGCCAGTCAAGAATAGATGAGATGTCAGGCTATTCATGGTGGAGGTAGCCAGTCAAGAATAGATGAGATGTCAGGCTATTCATGGTGGAGGTAGCCAGTCAAGAATAGATGAGATGGCAGGCTATTCATGGTGGAGGTAGCCAGTCAAGAATAGATGAGATGTCAGGCTATTCATGGTGGAGGTAGCCAGTCAAGAATAGATGAGATGTCAGGCTATTCATGGTGGAGGTAGCCAGTCAAGAATAGATGAGATGTCAGGCTATTCATGGTGGAGGTATTGAACTAAGATTGGTTTGCGGTGACAGTGAATGCAATTGTATTTACGTCCTTGTATTTCGTCTGGAATGAGACCCTGTTTGGAAATGTAAAACAATCTTCTTTCTCTTCGTCTAGTGATGGAGAGAGAAGCACTGGCTTCTTCTGTACATGTCTGACTCTCCTGGACCAGATCCAAGATGAGGATATGGTAGACGTCTTTCAAGCAGTCAAGAAGCTCAGGGCAGTGCGGCCTGGCGTCGTCAGTACACTGGTAGCTCTCAAATTCTCTCTCTCCACCTTTCTCTCTATGGGTGTGTGTGTGTCTCTCTCTCTCTCTCTCTCTCCCTCTCTCTCTCTCTCTCTTTCTCTCTCTCTCCCTCTCCTCTCTCTCTCCCTCCCTCCCCTCTCTCTCTATTTCTCTCTCTCTCCCTCCCTCTCTTCCTACCCTTCTCTCTCCCTCTCTCCCTCTCTTTCTCTCTCCGCCTCTTTCTCTCTCCGTCTACCTCTTCTTCTCTCTCTCTCTCTCCTTTCCTAAAATCTTGATTGCGCTTTTCTACTGACTGATATCTTCATCTTGTCCAGCACTGTATGTCTGTCTTCCTCCCCTTCTCCCCCTCTCTCTCTTTCTCTCTCTCTCTTTCTCTCTCGCCCTCCCTTTCTCTTCCTCCCCCTCTCTCCCTCTCTCTTTCCCCAGTCCATCTCCCCCTCTTTCGCTCTCCCTTTCTCTCTCCCTCTCGCTCTTTCTCTCCCTCTCTCTTCTCTCTAATGAATATCCATCTATCTCTCTTTTCCCCTCTCTTTCTCTCTCTTTTCTCTCAATCTTTCTCTCCGACTCTCTTCCTCTCACTCTCTCTCTCTCTCTCTCCCCCTCTCTCTCTCTCTTTCTCTCTCTCTCTCACTCTCTCTGAATGTGTCGCTCTGCACGACTCTGTCCCTCTGTCTCTGTTCATGTCTCCCTCTGTCACGCTCTCTCTCCCCCACCTTTCTTTGACCGAATCGAAACTCGACGTGAAGGTGAAATCAGCAGAAGAGGAAGAGTCATGAAAACGTGTCTAGACAACCTTTCGATGTGATGAGAAGGCACTAAAACAGATTCCTGTTACTGTTTTGTTTCGTTCTTCCTAATTCAGGCCCAGTACCAGTTCTGCTACCAGGTCGTCCAGTCCTTCCTTGACTCCTGCTGCACCTACGTCAATGTCAAATCGACTCATAACTAATTAAATAGAAGAAAAAGAAAATCTGGCCTGTCATTTTCCTAGAAACAAAATACCAGTTCAGAAATTCTCTTAATTTTATTATCATTTTTGCATAAAATTAGATTTTTGTACAAATAGTACTAAAATAGTTTTTCCGATTTTTTTTCCCCGAGTCTAATCATTTCTCATGTTATTCAGGACTGCAACAAACTTCGAAAACAAACTTCGTTTATTTTGTTTCCATAAATAAGTTACAATAATTGGCACAATTTGAGCAGGCCGACTGGTACGAATTTACGGTGCAGAATACTCGGTGTCTGTCTGTGATCTTTCTATTGAGCAGATTAAAAGAGAAACACAGTCGAAGACTGGTTTCACCGGGCTCCTAGGAGTCCTGACTCATATGAAGCCTAAAGCTTCAAAATGAGGACCTATACTGCATGTACTGTACTCAACTATTATGTAGGCCTAGTACACAGACAAAAATAATTAACTTGCCGTAAATTTTGCAACGTATATATTTTTTGGAGCGGTTAGATACTGTGCGTGATTGTTCAATGAAAGCACCTGCAAATGTAAAATTGCGCAAGATTCATGACAAAATGTTATAATGCGAATAACAATATTACTACATGTATTACAATTCAATAAAGCCCACAATTTTAAAGTAAAAATAAAACAAAAATGTGGCACATAACAATTACAATTAATTGTTATTTAACAACATTTTGTAATAATTATAATAATTATAGGCTACATAACGTGTCTAAGGCGCTTAGTACGGCTGTTTCTAAGCGCACCATATCAATTACAATTCGATAAAGCCCACATTTTTAAAGTAAAAATAAAATAAAATGCGGCACATAAAAATTTCAATTAATTGTTATTGAACAACATTTTGTAATAATTATATTATAGGCTACATAACGTGTATAAGGCGCTTAGTACGGCTGTTTCTAAGCGCACCATATCTGTCTGTAAATTACTAACTTATTGTAGAGCTTAATTAAACGAATACCCGATTTATGAATCTGTACTTTTTGCAATAAATAATAGGCCTACTATGTTCAGAAATGGCAAATGGATCTTAATATACAAAGGAATAAGATGGTGTGCAGCTTCTTGTTGTCCACCATTATTACCTCACGTTTTACCCAAGTGACTCTCACCTTTGCAAGATGTTGGTAACGCTGTTAGCATTTGAATATTGATGTAATTTTGTAAGAAAGGAAAAAAATAAATGTAAGAAATACATAGCACCGCCAGCAATGAATAAATGAGATATAGTAAACCCCTTTAATCGTTGTCAAATTGTTATTATCAACACATTTTTTATAAACTTACTTGTCTTAAAACCGTAGAAGGTTTTTGAACGAGCCTAAAATAACAAATTAGGCTGGTACCGTTCCACGGCAACAGCTGATTGGCAACTGATTCGGGTCTTGGTACTAGCGGATGTCAACAAGACGGTCATATTATAGTGTAGCTCCATCGTCTGTAGACCAGATGGCTTTTTATCTCGGTAAGGAATAATGTCTCCGACCCCGAAAGACTAGAACTCGGATTTCGTCTTTGGTGTTTACCCTGCTTCGTGGATGAGGACTGCAAATTGCTCTATTTCTGACTACAATGAGTGAGCGCTGTTCTAAAAAATAAATGAATTTCTGACGCAGGAGCACTGGACAGCAACAGTGGAACATGGAAGACCGGACACGGAAGAGAGCCACCGGAAATGCAGTGACAACATTAAAGTAAGAAACTGGAAAGGTTTTTGTTTTAAACATTAAAGACTAGTTGACTATTTGGGAAGGCCGCCATGTAAGGGCTGGATAGGTCAGATGGTACAAGAGAACTGGGACGCAAAACGAGGTCTTGGCCATTTAAAAAAACGCTGTGGCTGTTGTTACGGCAGTCGTCCGTGTGGTTCCCTGACTTCACAGTATTTGTCAGGATGTTTAGCTCTTGGAACCAGACTATCAGCTAATAGACTGGTTCAACCAGCCTGCAATGCTGACGAAATACAATCAAGTCAGGGAACCACACGGATGACTGCCGTACGTAACAACAGCCACTGCGTAAAAAAAAAATGTCCAAAACCTTCCCATTTTTTTTTGTCCTTTTATTTGTTTGACTTTAAATCAAAAATCTGCAACCACACTGTGTGATACCCGAGCTGTTGTAGCGGTTTCGATCCAAGTCGAACACATTACCAACTCGGACCCACCGTAATATACATGTATTTTTGTTGTAGGTAGGATTTCATTACCTAGGAGGATTTATATAGTTTTTATCAAAACATTTCCTTCTACTTTAATTTTAATATACGTTGAGTTACCGGCTCTCTTCAGAGCAGTGCTACACGGTGTCATCGCAAACCTTCCACTTGGTATAGGATTTCCCCGCTAATTTCAGCAAAAGAATGTTCATTTTCGTCAAAGTGCATTCAGATTCGCACAGGTCTGACCAGACTGCGCGCTATTGCGCAGGCGCTGAAGGGGTGTCCCGCGAGCGTAATTTTTTTTTTCGTAGGAGGGTTAGGGGCAATTGTCATGAAAAAGGCGTGTCGGATGTTTTTCAAGAAAATTACGACAGAAGAAGATTACGAGTACGACACGCCCATTTATGACAATTGCCCCTAACCCTCCTAGGAAAAAATATATAAATTACGCGTCCCGCGAGCAACACAGACGGCGTGACATGAGCTTCCTCCGTAATGGAACGGCGAGCAGCGCCGTGGACCCCGCAAGGAAGATGGCCACGATGACAACCAGGCTGAGGACGTAGTCTCCCGTGACGTCATGCAGCCCCCCTGGCAAGGGAAAGACACAAAGTGTTTGACGTCAGGCAGCTCTTGAAGCCCCTACACAACATTGGTCGAGGTCAAAGAACAGCATCCATACGTTGTCTGATCCAACACATGTATGAAATAGCACACCTGTGCAAATTTCAGCTCAATCCGCCAACCGAGTCTTGAGAAAATCGTGAAAACCGCTTCATTTCTTTCGCGAAAATACAGCATTCCACGCCGTACTGTTCCGAAAAATAGTTTAGATCTCGGTGAGACGTAAACTATTAATTTCATTTACTCATTTCTCTCAAAATACAACATTTTAGGCAGATGTATTTTAGTGAGAGGTTTCTGCTATGACCATCTTCAAACTGTATAAGTTTCATGTAAATCTGTGAACATTTCTGTTTTTCGATCTTACCAATGTTGTGTAGGGGCTTTAAAACAAGAAGAGGGTTACATATTTCATTTGCATCTTTCACTGACCCTCTTTGGGCCATAATGTAGCGCTTAAAATGTCCTAGGTGTAACGGTGATTACACATCTCTACGGAGTACTGCATGGTGGTAATTTACAGCACTGGGCTCTTGCGAAGATTTGCAAGAGGCTTTCGTCTACACGTCGCGGCAGGCCGACCAAATAAAGGTGGGCGCGAATCTAGTGCCTTGTGGAGACCTACTCCAATAGGTCGAATAAGTAAAATGGGTTGCAGAGCACCTTATACGATGTGCAGTCAATAGCTTTTTTTCTACCTGTTCTCCGTAGCACGAAACAACGGTTCACTTTGGGTTGGCAAAGTGATATTGTGAATCATGACATTTTGTGACAATTCTGGTGGTTAAGCAGCTCTATGAAAGTGACCCGTGTACGAATGCAAACTATACGGGCGGGGAATTAATGGTGCACGGCGTGCGCAAGCTATGAGCGGATATAATGGGTACTACATGCCGTATATCACTCCCAACAGCATTGCGCAAAGCGCCACACGGTATTTTTGTTTTTTTGGATTTCTAAATCGTCGCGGTCCAAGGACTCGCGATCGAGGCCGTCATCACTGGCACAAACCTGAGAGGGGAGCGCTGACCAGCACCCCGATGCCCACGGGGAACAGGCAGAGCACCATGACGTCGTTGCTCCCGTACTTGGCGCGGAAGAGCTGGGCCCCCGCCACGAACATGGGCGAGTTAAACAGGGCCTGTAGGACGCCACACACTGCACGGTTGCGAAGGAGAGAGCGACGATAACCGACACTTGGTAATGTAACAATCATCACGGAATGAGCCTCTTGAGCACGCCTGTACGAACACACTGTATATACGGACTGCACAGAACAACAGAGCTTCAAATTCGGCGGCAAAACCGCGACCGACATGTCCAGGTTTCAGTGTGACGGGGATTCGTAAAAATGGCCTCGGAGGTGCGAGTCCATCTTGTAGAGGGCGCCCTCGGGTCAGGGTTCGTGATGGTAGCCCAATGGCCCGTCATATCCCACGCTTATCGAAACCGCGGATTGGGCTGTTTTGTTCGTCGATGTTAATTGAAGCTAGGTTCTCTTAATCGGCGCGGAACAGAACATTTGTTTCAAAGTAGCAGCCCCACTTTTTCCCAGCGATGGATGTCAAAAAAGAACCGGGTGCCTGAGCCAGAGCCAGAGCCTGAGCCTAAACCAGAGCCTGAGCCTGAGCCTGAGCCTGAGCCTGAGCCTGAGCCTGGGACTGAGCCTGAAACAGAGCCAGAACCAGAACCAGAACCAGAACCAGAACCAGAACCAGAGCCAGAGCCAGCGCCTGAGCCTGAGCCCGAGCCAGAGCCAGAGCCAGAGCCAGAGCCAGAGCCAGAGCCTGAGCCTGAGCCTGAGTCTGAGCCTGGCCTGAGCCTGAGCCTGAGCCTGAGCCTGAGCCTGAGCCTGAGCCTGAGCCAGAGCCTGAGCCTGAGCCTGAGCCTGAGCCTGAGCCTGAGCCTGAGCCTGAGCCTGAGCCTGAGCCTGGCCTGAGCCTGAGCCTGAGCCTGAGCCTGAGCCTGAGCCTGAGCCAGAGCCTGAGCCTGAGCCTGAGCCTGAGCCTGAGCCTGAGCCTGAGCCTGAGTAAGAGCAAGAGCCTGAGCCTGAGCCTGAGTAAGAGCAAGAGCCTGAGCCGCGGTTTCGACAAAGGCCCTATGTTTATTAGTCATCGCCTTGCCTCCAATATGTCGGCTGGAATGGCGTCAATGCATGAGGTCTATGGCGGTTTTGTGCACTGTGCGTACGTACCCACTGCGAGGATGGCCAGCCGTACGTACGTCCTGGTCACTGTGAGAATGCCCAGCATGGCCGTCCCCAGGTACCCGGATGCAGCCAGAACGTACACGTGCGAGAAGGGCAGACGGTCTCCCACCACGGCCACCAAGACTTTCCCGCCAAGATCGCCAGCCGCGAAGCAGGAGATGACGTCCGCTATCTGCCCGTCGTCCAGCCCTATCTCGTCCATAAAACTGCCCTGGGAGGTGGAAGGAGACAAGCGAGATAGCACATCGAGCATAAAAGCTACAGCGTAGCACACAACCATTTACCAGTTTTGTAAGGAAAAGTCTCCATGCCGGTCTCGACATCTGTGAGGGCGCTCTTTCTCCCTTTAGAAACCGGAATTCAGGCTCGTCCTCCGATTAAAACCAAAAAACTTCAACAGCTTTGTTACGTTTCCATGACGATGGAGCTCCGGTTTTCCCAAAGGTGTGTCTATGGACCCTTTTGGAGATAACATGTTACTTCCGACATGTCTCCTGAAGACGGACAGACAGAGTACACACTGCCCGAAACATTAAGATACCGGCTCTTTCCAGAGCCTCACTTTGTCTCAAAAGGTGTCACTCGTAAACTTTTCACTTCTTGGCACAGAACTTCTTGGTCATAGCATCGATTCCACGTGCCCTCGTACGTGCCCTCGTACATGCTGTACATGTGCCGGGGCATTGAGGTGTTAAAAAGAACAATTGCGAACTTGCGATTAGTGTTCCCAACGTAAGTGGGCAATGGGTCATCATACCCTCAAACGTTGGCGACCTTCTGTCGATTTCACCAAACTCATGGTAACTTTTAGATCAATCGTAAGGCGATGAGCGATGCACAGAAACCATAGTGTATCACAACTCACGATGGGCTATCCATTGGGAGTTGCGACGCCTGGAACAGACTTTGTGAAATCCACCCTGGACCTTTTTTTTAGACATAGGTTTATGTTGACAGATGTTCGGCGATTTTTGTTTCTACTTACGTAATTAATTTGGAAGAAAGTCCAGCCGAGAGAGTTGAACATGATACCGACGAACCACGCCCACGCCTCGAAGTCCAACAACAGCGCCACCAATCCCCGACGGGTGGCAAGGGAGAGCGTGGCGCCCTCTACGACAGGATCGCGCCCGGTCACGCCATCGCGTCCCTCGGACTCGGCGGTCGTGACGTCAGACGCGTCGCCGCCGCCGCCGCCCTCCGTCACCTCCCCGACGGCGCTCTTCCGCGTCCGGCGCTCGTCGGAGACCTCCTGGGCGACATCGCCTGACGGAGCGGTGTCGATAGCGCCCTCTGTCGTCGGCAGGTCGGTGATGAGGTAGCCCACCCGCATGCCGACCACGAATATGCCGACGACGAGGAAGCGGAGAGCCTTACGCCACCCAAATTCGGCTATCAGCAGCGTCAGTACTTGACTGAACACTAGCATGCCTGTGGAGACACAGTCCAGACCAAAGAGCATCAGAATACCACAGCTGTGGTCGACGGCACAGTTTAGTCTCTCTGGCTCTCTTCAGAAAGTTATACTAGCTCTCTTCACAGAGTTACCGGCTCTTTTCAAAGAGTTACCGGCTCTCTTCACAGAGTTGCCGGCTCTCTTCACAGACTTACCGACCCTCTTCACAGAGTTACCGGCTCTTCACAGAGTTACCGGCTCCCTTTGCAGAGTTACCGGCTCTCTTCACAGAGTTACCGGCTCTCTTTGCAGAGTTACCGGCTCTCTTCACAGAGTTACCGGCTCTCTTCACGGAGTTACCGGCTCTCTTTGCAGAGTTACCGGCTCTCTTTGCAGAGTTACCGGCTCTCTTCACAGAGTTACCGGCTCTCTTCACGGAGTTACCGGCTCTCTTTGCAGAGTTACCGGCTCTCTTTGCAGAGTTGCCGGCTCTCTTCACGGAGTTACCGGCTCTCTTCACGGAGTTACCGGCGCTCTTCACAGAGTTACCGGCTCTCTTCACAGAGTTACCGGCTCTCTTCACAGAGTTACCGGCTCTCTCCACGGAATTGCCGGCTCTCTTCACAGAGTTACCGGCTCTCTTCACAGAGTTACCGGCTCTCTTCACAGAGTTACCGGCTCTCTTCACAGAGTTACCGGCTCTCTTCACAGAGTTACCAGCTCTATTCACAGAGTTACCGGCTCTCTTTGCACAGTTACTGGCTCTCTTCACAGACTTACCGATCCTCTTCAGAGAGTTATGGCTCCCTTCACAGAGTTACCGGCTCTCTCCACAGAAATACCGGCTCTCTTCGCAGAGTTACCAGCTCATCTTAACAGAGTTACCGGCTCTCTTCACAGAGTTACCGGCTCTCTCCACAAAGTTACCGGCTCTCTCCACAGAGCTA
>OX465113.1:9317941-9367329 GCA_949987565.1 Luidia sarsii
TAGGCCTAGGTACTAGGCTCCGTACTGAGCGAGTTGGTAAATAACTACAGGTCAACGAACGTGCCTGAAAGCGCTGCATTGCCAATGGCCGTATCGACTCAGCACGGCCTTCGAAATGCACAACCATGCGCACTGCACATGACGTTTATATCCATAATGGTAACGGTCTCATCTGAGCATGGGACCCGGATCAGACCGCTACACCGGCAAAAAAGCACGTGACTGAAAAAAACTCTATAGACAAGTCACACGAATAGACATTTTAAACTTGCGAAGATGTTTTTTTTTTGGGGGGGGGGGCAAACACGAAAACGGACCAGTTTGAGAGACGCTCAAATCCAATACCATTCTGTCTCCTGTACGATCGAAGCCCCAGACCAGTAACTCAACATACACCCTACCAGGAACGTTGGGTTATATCGGCTGAGAGCCACACTCCATCTCGCAAGAGGATGATGTGCGTATAGGTGTCACCACAAATCTCCGGCCGCATGCAAACCTTCAAATCGTCTCCAGCAGCAGGGGGGGTGAATGCAATCAACAATTTGGCCAAAAAACGCCTCCCCCGGCCTCTCCGCGGCCCCCAGCACCCCCCCTGGGGCACACCCCCACCACCCCACCCAGCACCTCCTCCGCGGCCCCCAGCACCCTCCCCCTGGGGCACCCCCACCACCCCACCAATCGCGCCCTCCACAACCCCAAACACCCCCCCCCCCACGGCACCACACACCACACCCTCCACCATGCCCAGCGCAGCCCCCAAGGCTAGCGACACGTAGTGTCTGATTCCCGCACAGAAAAAAATTCGGAGGACAAATCAAAAAATGGAACCATGCCTATAGCTATATATATATATATATAGCTATAACCACCAGGAGCCCCGAGAGGACGGCCCACCCCCTCGCCGGCCTAGGGGCTCATATATACAAAAAGGAGTAGTATAGAGACTGGGGGTTCTAGCACACCCATAATTTAACCAAATACGGCTCCCAGCACATACTCGCGTAGACAATGTATCGGTCTACGGAAGGGCACGGCCGCGTAGCCCTATCTATTTTTTTTTGTCAATAACTGCCTTTTAAAGGTACCCATGTACTAGGGTATACCAAAGCATTATAATGAAGGGGACAAACAATTGTGCTTGGCTGTTGTTGGGGACAACTGAATTGTGTGGGAAAAGTTGTCTGGAGAAGTACTGCAAGGTCCACAATGCCCGGCTAGCCAAAGGTGGGGGCACGTTTCCCTGCACTGGCTGTGGCGTAGCGGTCAAAACATCCCTGGCTCTGTGTAAGAGTTGTGGTGTTGGCCAAATTCATACACAGACCTGGCGCAAAAAACAGTACATCCTAAGGGCAGAATTCCAACGTCTAGCCACCACCGAAATCCCGTATTAGAGAATTGAGTAGCGTTAGGTATACCCATCTGATATGGCACATGCAACAAGGGCTAGACTGCTTCGAGACGAGTTCGAAGCCGCCACCGGCGTTCGACCAAAATATCCCCGGTCCCGGAAGGCCCTTCAAGACCTCCGCGAGACTCTCGACAGATACAATGCGGCCAATGCCGCCCTCAAGGCCAATGACGCCCGGAGAAAGGGCGCCAAAAACTTAGCAGACGAGCTCTCTCGCCTAAATAAGATCGAAGCCGTTGATGACTTTGACCTTGACACGCCCACAAGTGCTGGACAGCTTGAAGGGGAAGCTGGACGTCTCTTGCGGCGAGCCAAGACTCAGCATCGACGGGATGGCGCCGCCCACGTATTCAGCTCCTGGAGGCAAGAGACTCCCGACCCGTACGAGCTCGGCAACATCATCGTGGACGAAAATATCCGCATCCGTGGCGGCAACATCGTCACCGACTACACCCTGACAACAGAAAGGGCCGCGGGGATCCTCAGGACTCTCGAAGGAGAGTTCCTCATTAGGGTAAAGTTTATCCGCGAGCAGACCCCGGGCGTGTGGGTGTACGAAGATGCCTTCGCCCCCCTAAAACAGGGCCGAACCCGGGGTGGCAACGTCCTCGAGGTTACCTCAGAAACACAGCCCGGCGCTCTGGAGGGAATCGACTCTCTGTACTACGCCAACGCCTACCCGGTCAGTGCTGTTGTCTACGCTCTCTATCCCATCCGTGAGCCCAACGGGGCAAACCTCGGTCCGATGCGAGATGGAGACCTCAACTGCGTCGCGCAGAGAGTGGTGGAACACTTTGAAGGTGCCCCGAGAGGCCAGGGTCTTACCCCGACAAGGCGCCAGAAAATTGAGGAGTGGGAAGAGAGGGTCCATGACACTGGCGCAACTGTGAATGATGTGGTACAACTAGAAAGCATTCTACGGTGTGCAATCATTCTCAGGGACATCGCGGGCGAGGACATCTACAACAGCGGAAAGTATCAGTTTGGTGGAAATGGCATCCGAGGTAAAGTAGAGCTCATTTACCACAACGGCCATGCCTGGCCCAAAGACCTCCACTTCCCCCAAAGTAGAGAAGTTCGTCTCTACACGGGCGATGTCTGGCGGGCCATTCAGGAAGCCACCCAGGGCGAGCCATTAGCGGTCTGGCTTCTTGGAGGACGAGACAGGACGCTCGCGGTCGACCAGTTTGTCCTCCAGGACGGCCGCACCTACAGGACGCAAGAGGCCCACGAAAGCCTCCAAGCAGTCTGCGCCAGACTAGGAGAACCTGAAACCTTGGCCCAAAAGGTCTTTGGCGAGAACCACGCCGCCAGTATCGTGGCCAAGGAGAGAAACGGCTGGAGGCCAACCCCGGCCAACTTTATCGAAGACATCCAGAAAGCCTGCGTGGAGCACGGCCATGGCGGCTTATGGAACTCGACGGACTATGGCGCAGGAGACGTCGTCTGCATCGACATGAAGGCCTGCTACCCGGCCTCCTTCCAAGGGGAAGGGGAAGCCAAGCCCTATTTCGAGCGGTTCGGACACCCCCGCCACCGCATGGCCCGCGTCGCCGTAAACGGCCCTCTCCCCGCAGATATCGGCACCGGGTTCGCGCAGGTAAGCGAATGGGCGTTTGCGGAGGGCGTCCACCCAGTGATCCCCGCCTGGTTCGGGAAGCATTTCGCGGAGCAGGGCTGGGCCCCGACGGTGCTGCTGGCCTACATGCGAGATACCGGACTGCTCACCCGGCTCGAGGTCGCCGAAGCCATCGTTGCCTTTAAGAAACAAACCGAGGTGTGGCTTCCGGAAGACCGCAACCAGGGATGCGGCATCATTGGCAAATTCACGCAGGGCAGCAAGGCTGACGGAAAAAGACTGACCAGAAGACTGGTGACCGATAAGGGAGAGCTCGACTACCTGGTCAGAGACACCCGCCAGAGCGGCTCCCTGGTTGGAGCACCAATGAAATGCCCTCTGGGACACATTCTCACGTACTATGATGGCTCACAACCCCAGTACACCCACCTGAGGGCGAGCATGCTGGCCTTTGCCCACATTAATCTCTTGGAGATGCTCCGCCGATTCACGCCGGAAGAAGCTGTCCGAGTAGCCACTGACTCCATATACGTAAAGAAAAATGAGCTTTATAAGCTGGAGGGGGTCGGTGCTTTCGTGGGCAAGAAGAAGTGCAGCTGTGGGGAAGACATGTGCGTGTACTGCCTCCTAGGATTAGAACACCAGCCTCCCGCAGCTCCAGCCCAGTGGCGCGACAAGGGGGAGCGGATCCTCGCCCCAACGGACCACGCGGCCTACCAGCCAAAGCCCGAGCACTGGTGCGGCACTAAGGATCTTCCCGATAGTGAAGCACCCAGCCACGCTGACCCCCTCACCCGGCACGCTCTCTCCTACCTGAACGGTGGCGGAGGCTGCGGTAAAACCACGAGAGCCATCGAGCTGTTCAGGGCGAGTGCCCCCCTCGTGTTCACGCCGACCCACCGGCTCGCGAAAGAGATGAGAAAACGCGGGGTGAGCGCTCAGACGTACCACAGCTTCTTCCGCTGGAGCGGCCAGACCGAGTGGACCCCAGAAAGGATGGGGAAGAAGTACATCCCCCGCGTGATCATTTGGGACGAGGTTTGCACGGTGCCCCGCGCGGTCCTC
Organism: Luidia sarsii; assembly: GCA_949987565.1. Classification (NCBI taxonomy): domain Eukaryota; kingdom Metazoa; phylum Echinodermata; class Asteroidea; order Paxillosida; family Luidiidae; genus Luidia; species Luidia sarsii. Next base: position 9,321,997 of record OX465113.1, read on the forward strand.
GAAACATTCCTCGCCTGGCTCGATCAGAGGGGCGTTCAGGTGGTCTGCTGCGGCGATCAAGGACAGCCACCACCTATCGCCGGCGAAGCCCCTCACGACTGGCTCCGCGAGCATGTAGGCTATTACGAGGAGATGTCCGTTGACCACCGTTCAAAGTGCGAGAAGCTACGGGCCCTGAAGAAGGCCATACGGCTCCAGTCTGACAAGATACAGTGTCGGGAGATGCGCCGCGCCCTCCCCGCGTGCCGGGGCTGGAACGACTTTGTTAACGCCTGGCACCCGCGCGACTTGATCCTCGTCTCTCGCAAAGCCCCGCGAGATCGGGCCCAACAGCTGCTGTTCGAGCACCACCGCGCTGCCTTCCCGGACGAAAAGGTTCCGCTCCTCTATCGCCCGGGAGACACGCGAAAACAAAATGTCTTGGTGACAATCCCAGGCCCCCTACTGCCGGATGAAGGCCCAGACCAGCAAAAGCTCGTACTAAACGATGTCGTTCATGTACCAGTCCAGACGGCCCAAGAGGTTCTCGATGGTAAGTGGGACAACCACTGGACCCTTGGTTACGCAATGACTGTCCACAGCTCTCAGGGCCTGACCATTGAGGACCCGCAGAAGGTCTGGATCGTCGACGACTACATCCAGTGGAGCAACCTCGCATACCTTGCTGTCTCTCGAGTCCGGTACCTCAACCAGCTCGCCCGGTGCTGCCCTCCAGCGGAAGCGAACGGCCCACCCCCCTACGACGAGGCCACGGCCCGCAAAAACATCGGACGGAAGCTCCAGGCCTACAAGCGTGTTGACGCTGCCAAGGGGCATAAGTGCAACCTGCGCATGAAGGACGTCGAAGCTCTTAAGGAGAAACAGAGCAACCGATGCGCCGCATGCAACATCGAGGTGCTCTGGTGCTACGCCCCCAAGGACACGCGGCAGTTCTCCATTGATCGAATCGACAATGCCCGTGGCCACGCCCGTGACAACGTCCGCCTCACCTGCCTCGAGTGTAACCGGAAACGGGGGATGGCGTTACTTCACTGACGCGACGGTTGCGAAGCAACGAGACGACGCGGAGGCTGCTGCGTATCGGAGGGGACTACCAGCAGTTCTTCACGTACGAAACCACGAGGGGGCCCGCCGGCGAGGTAATAAACAACGGGAGCTCCACTCTTTGCCACCGCTCGAGCGAGCCCGTAGGCCCGAAGAGACCATATGGCGTCGGTGGCTCTCCTGCGATGCCCACCTTCGAGCTCGCCGGGTTGGTAAAGATAGCGCACAAGGACATCGGACGGAAGCTTTTGCTCTTTGAGGCCTACCGGCCGACCAGAGACAACGGAGGAAGGCTTTTGTGACACCGATCGAGCCCTTATGGCATCTCTAGGACGCTTGCCCGTCAACCGGGTCACCTCGCCATTCAGGGCAGCAACGACCCCGGGGAGCCTCTTTACCCACTCCCGCGAATACTCGCCCGGGGTCATCAGCAGTTCTTGGGCGTACTGATGCCCAAAGAGCCTTTCGGCCAGGGTCCTGTTCCACCGCTCCACGATGCCCTGGTCCCGGTGAATTTCCACACGCCCGCGTCTGATAGAAACTCCGTGCCTAGCCAGCAGCCGGGAAACCTCACCCATAAACTCGCGCCCCGGGTCGACCTGGAGAAGCTGCGGCCATTTCAAAGGCCCGCGCTTGTATATGCGGGACAAGGCATCGGCAACTTCTTTAGCTTCTTTCGTGGCCAGGGGCTCAGCCTCCTTGTAACGCGACGCGACATCGACCACGGTTAAGGCGTACTTGTACGTTCGCCGTCCTACCTTATCGTGCGGAAGGAAGAGGAGGTCAGCCTGGTGAACCTCGTTGGGGACGGCGACATCAAATTTTGGCCGCGGTATCTGCCTCGGAGCGGGCAGATAGATCTGCCAGATGGCCTGCTTCTTCAACCAGGCCCGGGCGGCCTCTTCAGAGATCTTAGCTGCAGCCGAGAGGTGTTTGATCGCCGCTAGTCCCTTCCAGTAGCCGCGGGGGCTGTAGTAGATGTCGGACAGTTTTGCCGTCTGCTTTACCGCCAGACGAGCGGACTGGCGTGACGTGGTCATGGCTTGCGAGATATTCCAGCAACCTAATCAGTCTCCAACAGGCGTTGCAGACAGGCTCTGGAAGCCGCCCAGTCATCGCCCGCAGGTTGGATGAGCCAGACAGCACCATTGTCGCGAAACGCATAGCAGCCTTTTCGTCGCGCCGCCAGAGGACAAGGGACTTTTGCGCAATATCGATCATGGTGTGAGCCAGAGGGCCGGGAATTTTATGGCGGCGGGCGCAGATGCCCACCTCTACCATCGCGAAGTACAGCTCTTCGGAAAGGCACATTGTGTATACATAAGGGCTCAGAAAAAGTTTTTTTTTAATTCAGTCACTTGGTGAGCATATAGGCTACGAACGAAGTGGCTCCCAGCCCCATGATCACAAAGGCGACTTCGCGATCTCGTTGCTCGGGCGATGATACGTAGAAATCTGAGAGCTTGGGTTCTGGTTCTAATTCAACGGGCGAATCGCCGCCGGTGACGAGATTGTACTGGCGGGCGGCTTCATTAACATCGCGGAAGGTGCGCACGGCGTGCCCCCGGCGGCGCAGTTCTTCATTGATCCAGTCCAGGCGCTCGGTCCGCTTGCGCGACCATCCGGCTTGCGCGGCTTGGAGCTGCTCCACAGCCTTGTCATGTCGTTCGCGTTCCTCGTCGGCACCTGGAGCGCGCAACGCCGAGAAGAGAAAGTTCGACCCCGAGAACGCGAGTGCGTTCACGAGAGCTCCACCCACGAGCATCACTATAGAGGCCATCTTGTTGCCGCGTTAGCGCGCACGTCAGTATACAGGGGAGGCTTGTTACTTCAATATGTCTGCGGGGAGTATCCCCTGCTTCACGAGCATATCTTGAGTGGCCATGGCCAGGCCCACGTCCAGAATGACCATGCCCGCATCATACAGCTCGAAGTCCAATTTCGGGCGAGCCCCCTTCAGGATTTTTTTGCTCAGGGTGGCGTACCCGATTGCAAGGCCGCCCACCACGGCGGAGTGGTACGCCAAATTGGCGAGCTGCTTACCGTCTGTACTGGGAGTAGACATTATTACTGCATAAGGAAGGGGTTTCGTTTCTCTAATACCGCGGGCGTGGGTCGCGCCGTCGGGACGACCGTCGAGGCGGGGCGTGCATGCAGCGCTGCGCCAACAGCTACAGCGGCGACTACCGCGAGGACCGCGTACGGTTGCCACGCAGCGGCTGGCTGCTCGGTGGGCTCAGCGGCGCTCCGCTCGGTGGACTTGGCCTCCCGAAGCTCCAAGTCTCGGAGATTCTCTTTGGCCTTCTGATTATCTTCGAATAGTTTTTCGTATTTCGCTTTTCGGGCCGCCGCGCCTTTCCGACCAGCCTCGACGTTTTTCGGGTTCTTGCTACGTTGAGTCGCCGTCGTGTCCGACACCGTCACCTTCTCGGTCGTTGGGGCTTCCGCCGTCGATATCGTTTGCAGCTCCATCCTCCGTGGTCGTATTTGCAGGGGTTTCCCGATCTCCAAATTGACAGTGCTTAGCCGTGGTCATCGCCGCCGTCAGCGGAGCTAGGTACATCCCATAGCGATTGTACAGCTCGCAGCAAGCGGTCGTCAGCGCATGCTTAACAAAGGGGTCTTCGTCGAGGTCTGAGACCAGCTGGGGTTGATTTTCGTGGGGGATGGGTAGAAATGTGCCCGCTGCCAGCGCATACATCTGCAGCGCGGAAGCCCCGAGCGTTTTTACCATCGAAGCTCCAAGTCGCGCCTCATAGCGGCTGTGGTATTTGAAAACCTCATCATCGGTCATTTCATCAACTTGCGCGAGAGTTAGTTGTTTGCCTAGGTAGTTTTTAGCCATACCACCCGCCACAACCGCGGCCAGACGGGCTCGTTTTGGTTCTTCCCGTTGCTCGGTCTTCCGAGCCTCGGCACCCGCGTCCTTTTTTTCGCATACATCCTCTTCTTCAGCCAACAGCTGATCGAGCAAAGCATCGCAATCCATCTTGATCGACTCAATCGCATGCGTTATTACGCGCAGTAGTCTAATATACCCGACAAAAAGCGTATGCCCCTAAGCCAAGAATCGCGAGAACCGCTACCAGCGTCGCCGTCTGTATGGCTAGCTCCCACAAACACCGAAGGTGTTGCCAACTGTTAAGCTACGAGCTAAGCTTGTGTTAAGCGTGCGGTAGTACGAGCTAAGCTTGTGTTAAGCGTGCGGTAGTACGAGCTAAGCTTGTGTTAAGCGTGCGGTAGTACATAGTTGGTAAGAAGCCGGCTGATCGGTCCTTAGTATGAGCTTGGCGTGTTTAGTTTCAGATAGCCGCTGCCCAAGCGCCGCTCTCTCCTCTCTCGTGCGGATGACATAGTTTTCTCGCAGGCAGTCTTCAAAAGAATCCTCATCTTTGCAGTGAAAGAGAGCGACCCACTTGGTCTGCGACCGCAGGTCTTTAAGGACGGCGTTGTACTTCTGCGTCAAGACCCACACGGATTGAGAGGCATGGCGCCCCGAGAATGCGAGCTCAGACAGCATGTCCTTCTTTTTGGTCAGGGCTTCACTGGCCGAGCAATCGTCGATGATGTACAGCGTCGGCTCGCCGGCGAAGAGCGAGTAAAAAGCGCGCAGACATTCCTGAAGCCGTTCGCCGGGGTCGACGATCCAGACCTCGTGGTCCGTCCACACCCAGCGCCGCTCGCGATAAGCTTGGTTCCACCGCATTGTGGGGCACAGTATGACGATGTGCGCGAACGTGTCGCGGTAGCCGCCACGATCGCGAGGCAACTCGAGGAGGTCGAGGGCGAAGACCGTTTTACCGCAGCCGGTCTGTCCGCAGATGATCGCGCTGTGGGGGCTAGTACAGGGCGTGGACGAACTGGCCATTCTCGATGTTTAGCTGCGCGTCCATGATGACGTACAGATACGCGTTCAATACGCCGGCCGCCTCCACCTTTTTGGCGATCTGGATCGTGACCCCCTCGCTCGCGTTTTCTACGCGCCGGCCGCTGCCGTGCAGCGAGTCGTCGTCGGTGGTTCTCATGTCCAGCCACAGCGCGTACTTGGTCGTGAGGTATTCCCCTACCGTGACGTCGGCCAGTCCCAGGTCTTTGGCGACTGCGGCGACCGCGGGGGGGCGCTTCGCCGAAGGGCCGCCGGCGAAGTATTTCTTCGCCTCATCCCACTGCTGGTACGCCCGCATCCCCTGGGAGTACAGCTGGTTCGGCACCCCTTCAATCGTGACCTCAACTTTTTCAATCTTGGGGTTGTAGAAGGATTCTGTGTCTCGGGCGAACGCGGTCGCCGTTCCCGCATCTTCAAACAGCGCGAGTATGCCCTTCAAGCTTCGAGTAGGGACGTTCAGGTTGATATTCCACAGGGAATCGCTCTTGTTGAGGGTGAGCTTGCGGTGGCGCAGTACGCGGTCGTACAGGATGGCGAGCTGGCCGGTGTACTTGCTGCGTATCTGGCGGGCCAGGTTCGGCTCCCTCACGACGTCGAACTCGAGAGAGATGTTGTTGATGGCGTAGCTGGCATTGGTGTCACCAGTTGCCTTAATGACGCGGCTGTAGCCGTTGAAGGTCAGCTCGTACTCCAGTCGGCCGCCGAGGGCGGACTGGTAGAAGGGCATATGGGACTCGAGTAATTCGAAGTCCAGCGGGATGCAGAATCGGTTGCCATAGGCGTCCGCGATGGCCTTGTCCCGTGCCACGGTACCGTCGCCGTCATCGGCACCCACCCTCAGTTTTAGCGCGTTAGCCGCCGTTGAGTTCGCATCAATGCCCTGATAGACGTGGGCCTGGCGCTCTCGCTTCGTTTTCCATAGGTCGGAATAGCAGTTGATAACGTCGCTATCTTCTACGGACGCGACCTCGTTGCCGCTTATTTTGATCGTGGTCTTTTTCACAATCGCCCGTCCTAGATTTTGGACCACCGTCCGGTTGTCGTCGGTCGAGGTCAGAGAGATGGTGAACGCGAGCCGGGCCGTTCCGGGGACAATCACATCCTGATCACCGAGGTTGGGGAAGCGGACAAGGAGCTGCTCATTCTGGTTGATGGTAGAGGGGTTGTTGGTTACGACCACGCTCTGCCGGATGCCTTTAACCCCGAGTGGATCTCGCAGGCTTCGGAAAGGATTCAGCTTGCGTCCGTACTTCGACATCTTGGCTATTAAACCCTAGTAGGGTTCTGTTCAATACGTACATGCACCATGGCGGAAGGCGGCTATGATAACGTTGAAATGGATCCGTTTGACATTGGGTGGACGGGCGATGATTACGCCGCGGATGACGTCGCAGAAACAAGTTTTAATTTGCCCGATAATCCTACTGTTATGATACTTGACTAGCGGAGGACGACTCAAGAACACAAGCCAAAAGAACTTCTATAGTGCTTCAACATAATTTAATACAACTAATAAAACATAATTATAAAGTCTAACTCCCAGCAGCGGTGACGCTCCAAGGACAGGCCGACGGCTACTCGCTTGTGTTGGGCGTGTCTTAGTCTTATATAGCCCAGGATCTATGTTATATCACTACGCCGGAACAGTCCTTTAAAGTAGTCCCTTAACATATGCCCTCCCCTTCCCTTTTTTTAATTTTTTTTTTTATGCTTGTGACGTAAAACATCTGTATAATTGATCTTATACTGCCGGCCGGGCTTAACTGCAGATGTCTTAACGATCACAGTAAAACTCTAGAGTTAACCATCATTTTTGTTTTAATTTAAAGCCCGAATTTATAAATTCACCCATGATTACATTTAAACATTTAACCAAATACACATAATATATTTTGTTGTAATGTCAAATAATACATTTGTTTAACACACTTGTTTAACACACTTATTTAACACACTTGTTTAACATACTTGTTTAACACACTTGTTTAACACACTTGTTTAACACACTTGTTTAACGTACTTGTTTAACACACTTGTTTAACGTACTTGTTTAACGTACTTGTTTAACGACGCACCGATTAGTCCCTTTGGGCCCCAGTAGGTAAAATCTATTTACTAATTCGCACAGGATGACTTTTAATATATTCTAAGGTTGCTTCATTTAGGTGTTCTACTGGTTCCCATGTATTATCTTTAGAGGGGAAATTCTTCCATTTAATGAGATAATTTAATTTTCCGTTCTTAAACTTCCCCCTGATAACCCTCTCAATCTCAAATTCCTCTTCAGTAGCTGGTGTCATAATGGGTAAACCCGGAATATGCACTGGTTCCGTAGACTTAGAACAGAGTCCGTGTCTGGCCAACAACGGTTTCATAGAGTCCATGGGAAAGTCAGAGTCGCATAGTCCTTGTAGGGGAGTGCAGTTTTGGTTTTCAGGAGTGACATCCGGCGACGGTCGACGATATCGATCGTAGGCAAATTTCATACGGTTCACATGAATCGGAGACGGCAACAGTTTGTGGTTTTCCATGTTCCTCACCATGAAATTAGTTGGGCCGGTTTGCTTAACAAGCAGATATGGGCCACACCAAGGATGTAGTAGTTTCTTGGAGAGGCCAGTTGGTGTACTGGGGAAGTATATAAATACACAATCTCCCACTTGATATTCGACGTGGGTTGCACGGTCGTCGTAGCGTGTCTTCATCGCCTCCTGGTGTTTTTGGAGATGCTGTCTCGATACTTCTCGAAACGTTTCCAACTGGTTGACGAGATTGTGTATATGTTCCCTGACAGTCCTGCATTGTATCTCCTCCGGTTTCAATAACGACGCATCCAATGGTAGAACTGCCTCTCTTCCGTACAGGAGGAAGAATGGACTGAAGCCGATGCTGTTGTCCGCAGGGCTGGAGCGATAGGCAAATTGAATTGCCGGGATGTAGTCGTCCCAATCTGTATGAAACTTGTTAGCATAATGTGAGATAGTATCCAAAATAACAGAGTTAAATCGCTCTTGAACAGCATTACATTGGGGATGATATGCACTCGTATTCACTTTATCAGTTTTCATTATGCGACATACTTCCAGCATTAATTTACTCAGAAAATTCGTTCCTCTGTCACTTAAAAGAATTCGAGGGCAACCATGATTACATACAATTTCTGTGTAAAAGCTGGTAGCCACCGTCCGGGCATCTATTGATTGAACAGGTACCAGAATTGGCCACCGTGTACAATGGTCGGTGAAACACAGTACATACTTATTACCGGATTTACACACTGGTAGTGGACCTAGTACATCTACGCTAACTCTTTCAAATGGACCTGGTACCGTCATTGTCATGAGAGGGGCAATCACTTTATGCCTAGGGGTTTTTCTGCGGGAACACGATCTACACGATCTAATCCAATTGTCAATGTCTCGATACATTCCCTTCCAAAAGTATCTCTGCCTAATTTTGGCGTAAGTCTTCTGGATACCGAAATGGGCAGCCAGAACATCATCATGAAGAGCAACTAGTACATCGTCAATGTAGTCCTGGGGAATATATAACTGTATCGTAATTTTCTCTGGCATATGACCTTTTCTCGAAGTGTGCCAAACATGATACAAAACATCATCCTGTAGCAAGTAATTCTCAGCTTCCAGGATTATTTGTCGGGCCTTATTATCATCCTCAGGTAAATCTTGCATTTTTAGATATTTTATCAGTCCGCCAGCAAATAAGTCTTTCTCTTGTGAAGATTTAACTTTATTAATATCAATTTCTTCATGTATGTTAAGCACAGGTTTATGCTGATCTGGTACCTTTTCCAAATTACTCAACCTTTTCCCCTTTTGATATCTTACATTTCTAGCGGAATAAATATGACATTTTGTATTGCATGGAACAAAACAATCATCAAGGCTTCCAAAATCAAACGGAATCCAATTTGAATTGGTGAGTTCTAGGTTTTTTGAGAGGGGTAAAGATTCATCATTTGTTGTGGGCAGATCACTACTACATTTCTGGGAAGGGCATTGGTTCTTTCCTACAATTCTACTCAGGGTGTCTGCATTCTTAATAGAACTACCTGGCCTGTGTATTATCTCATAATTGTAAGATTGTAACATTAATGCCCAACGAGCAAGTCTTCCCGTAGTGGGTTTACGACTAAACAGCCAACAGAGTGCTTGGTGGTCAGTGATTATCTGAAATTGTGGACCATGAAGCAAGTATGAAGAATACTTCTTTACTCCATCTACGACTGCCAAGGCCTCAAGTTCTGTAATGGAATAATTTCTCTCTGCCTTAGTTAAACATCTTCCACCAAAAGCAATAACTCTCTCCGTGCTATCTTGAATTTGTGATAATATATATGCTAAACCAGTAATGGATGCATCTGTTTGGAGAATAAATTTGGAGCCATCAAATCTTGGAAAGGCTAAGATAGGCGGTTCTGTTAGTTTTTGTTTTAATTTTGCAAAAGCCTGTTGACACTCATCAGACCATATAAATGGTACACCCTTCCTTGTGAGTTTTGTCAGTGGCTCCACAATTTGGCTATACTGGTTTACATACTTTCTATAATATCCAGTAATTCCTAAAAAGGATTTCACCTCTGATACATTTGAAGGTACCGGATAATTTCGGACGATACTGGTTTTTGCTGGATCAGTTGCTATTCCATCTTGCGATATAATATGACCCAAGTAACATACCTTATTTTCTCCAAATGTACATTTTGGGGGTTTCAACTTCAATCCAGCTGATCTGTATCGATCAAAAACTAGTCGTAGATGCTCCAAGTGATCTGGAAAAGATCTCGAATAAATTATAATATCATCCAAATAGATCAATGCAATTCTCCAATGTAAACCTCTGAGTATTTCATGCATAACACGTTGAAATGTGCTAGGAGCACCATGTAAACCAAATGGGAGGACATTAAATTCATATTGACCTTCTTGTGTGACAAACGCTGTTTTACTTTTTGACTTCTCCTCCATTGCAATTTGCCAATAACCAGACGCCATGTCAAGAGTGGAAAAATACGAAGGTCGGGTTTGGCCTAAATTATTCAAAGAATCTTCAATGTTGGGTAGTGGAAAATTATCACGTTCGCTTATTCTATTAATAGGTCTGAAATCAACACAAAAACGAAAGTCGTTTGTCCCCTTCTTTTTAACAAGTACGATACCACTCGCCCAGGGTGACGTGGAGGGTGAAATTATATTCTCCTTCAACATTTTTTGAATTTGTTCTCTTATTACCGTCTGTAAATGAGGGGGGTGCCTATACGGCCGAGACCTAATTGGGGGGTGATTGCTAGTGTTAATACTATGTTTTATCTCTGCGTAATGTCCCAATGGACTACCAGACGCTTGGAAAATATCTATATACTCAATTATTAATGACTCAAGATCCCGAGCTTGCTCTTGCGTCAGATTTACATTCGACATGTTTACCTGTCCAATAACTTCCCTGATTTGTTCTTCACGAGTGTGTTTAGATTTCTGATTTTCTCTATCTTTTGATACATTAGAGTCTTTGGCGGATGCCGTAAACGGATAGATGTCTTCGTTTCTAACTACTGAGAATATCCCTATTTTTGTATTGGGATATAGTTTTACACTATGATCAGACGGGTTAAGTAACATTACTGTGGTTTTAGTAGATGTATTTTGTTTCCTAGTTTTTGAGACTCCATTCGCCAAAAATAGCCCTAAATTGGTTGCTACTCTTGTGGCTTCGCATATGCCAACCAAGCCAGTGGGCAAATTATTTTTCATTTTAACTTCTAGCATTACTTGCGTCCGAGGTGGAATTTCAAGTTTAGAAGTTGTACGAATCTGGTGTTTGCTGTTAAGTCGAACCTTATTCGAAGCGAAACACATTTTAGCATTTTGTTCCCCCAGGAATTGTGCACCCAAAATTAAGTCGCGATCCAAATTTTTCGCCACATGCATAGGTATACAAAATTCACAATCAGATATAGTGAGAGGAATTTTTGCTATCCCAGTAATATTCAGGCATGAGCCGTTAGCTGTGGTTGCTTGAGAGACACTGCAACTCTGAATATAAACTTTCTTAGATAGATCTGAATCCCTTAGGCACCTTTCGCTAATCAGGTTAATATTAGCCCCAGAGTCTAAAAGGCAAGGTAGGGTTTTTGATCCAAATTTTACATCGATACAACATCCCTGCATTGTTAAGTCTATTGTCTGACAACCAGCGTTAACCCCTTCACCTACTCTTAAACCATTAGTGTTCTTGAGTCCTTGGGACTTAGTAGGCGGGGTCTTTAGTTTAAAGGATACCCTTGGATGTGGAATTTAGAATGGCATGCAAACTGCATATGGCCTGGTTTACCGCAACGAAAACAAATAATCCTGTTTTGTTTGGAATAGGAACCCGAGTGCGAACCCCTTTCGTTCTGCTGCGCATTCTGGGGTCCCTGCCAGTTCTGCTGACAATGAGTGAAAGGCGGTGGGTTGGCCAGGTCATTCACAACCGTTTTTAGTTGCGCTATTTCACAATGCAGTTGTTGAATGGCCGTTGCGTTATCCATTGAGGAATGGTTAGGGTTAGGGTGTGGTGACGCAACCTGCGTTGAATGTGCTGAGCGTGCCACTGATGGCTCTGCCACAATTTGAGCAAGGCGTGCGTAATGGAGTGCACGGCTCAATGAATCGGGTTCTTTAGAAATAACGAAGGCCTTCAGAGGGGGCTGCAAACCCCGAATAAAATGAGTTAGTCTCTCCTGGTCTGACTTTTGCAATTTGTGACTTAACGAAGATATATCTGAAAAATAGTCATCCAACGATTCAGATTCTCTCTGGGTACGAGAGGCCAATTTGGTTTCGTTTACCCACTTTTGATTTTTTCCCTGGAAATTGTCGATTAGGGCCGACTTCAAACCTTCATATGTGGCCTTTGTGCTTTCATCAAGAGTTGCCAGCCAAATTGCTGCGTTTCCTGTGAGTCTCAGACTTAATGCTAAATGTATTTTATTTGGGGCAAAATCCCTTAGTTTAGCGTTCAGCTCAAATCTACTTAGAAACACGTCCAGATCTTCATTTGGAGACCCTGAATAGTTGTCCTTAAAATATCCTTCATATTTTGCCATGCCTATTCCTATGTCTGTTTCTTCAAGTGAATTTTTACTCTCTTTTGCCATAGATTTACCAGATGGGAGGTTTAACAGTTGGAACTTAAATATGCAATACACAAATTACTAAATAGAATACAAATTATACAACACAAATTGCTTACCCCAAATCAGTGCGTCGGGAGCAACCGTCAGACTGACCTCAGAGAGTCCCGCTGCCCGGATTCTCCACCATATGTTATGATACTTGACTAGCGGAGGACGACTCAAGAACACAAGCCAAAAGAACTTCTATAGTGCTTCAACATAATTTAATACAACTAATAAAACATAATTATAAAGTCTAACTCCCAGCAGCGGTGACGCTCCAAGGACAGGCCGACGGCTACTCGCTTGTGTTGGGCGTGTCTTAGTCTTATATAGCCCAGGATCTATGTTATATCACTACGCCGGAACAGTCCTTTAAAGTAGTCCCTTAACACTACCTTAATGCTGCCGGAACTGGTGGATGGGCGGACACTAGATGACTACGGGAACCTCATTGGCGGATTAAAAGGCGACCTCCGTACGCAAGAGCTAAAAGCCCAGCGAAAACGTTTAGTAGATTCTTTCTACGAAGCGATAAAACGCGATTACGGGCTTCAGCCTACAGAAAAAACAGAATACGATCGGTTTGAGGTCGATAAAAAAAATGGCAAAACGCTTTACTGGAAAGTGGACAATAAAACAATCCAGATAACTACTTCTAGAGGCCCCGTAGGATTTCTGGGGTTGTCGACAATCGCCCGCAATTATGGCGCGGGGGGCTCGAAAGCCATTCGGGAGTATCTCAACCTGCCGGAGTACAGCAGTAAGCAGAAGCGCGGCGGCTTCACACCCAAGACCGTCGCGGCGTTCGAAAAAATCGCCGAATCGGCCGATGCGGCTGTTAAAGCAGACGATTCTGACCTCGGTGAGACCATTGCTAGTTTGGAACAGAATATTGATGATGCTTACGAAACAGTCAATGCTAACCCCGATCCGCCCGACGATTTGGAATGGGATCATAGCGACCTGCCAGAGCATCTCCTGCCCTTGAGAGAGCTTAAAGGACTCGACAGCGCCTTGAAAACTTTGCGTGGCACGAGAGCGGTGCAAGAGAGCAAAAAAGTTGCTCTCCAGCAGGCAATCGAGGGCTACCGCGAAGATCTTGAGCGCGCCGGAATTACCGAAGAAGAAACGGACCAAATCGAGCATGAACTTCAAAAGGCCGAAGATGAGCTTGCAGCAGTCCAAGAAAGCATCGACACCCTCAACCTAGAACTCCGGTCGCAGTTTCGCCAAATCCGTGAGACTATAACGAGGGTCTTAGACAAAAACAAAAGCCTGGCCGAGCGCGTGCGCATCCTCTTCCGCGAGCAGGGGGTCACGATTGTGTCTATTCTCACCGCGATAGGAATGACGATCAGCACCCTGGTCCTCGCTCTGACCGGCGGTGGTGCCGCCGCGCCGCCAACCCCACCGCCCGGAGACCGGGGTGGAGTAAAGGAGTGGGTGAAAAAGCACCTCCAAAGTCTCGGACGGCTCCTGGGCAACCTGGCTGGTAAAGCAGCCGCCGCGCTTCCGGGTATTATCGGCTCGGTCGTCTCCTGGCTCCTAACCCTACTCGCAAAAACTACGGGCTGGCTGGCCGAAAACCTGTGGGCCGTCGTCGTAGCGGTCGGAAGCCTGCTGCTCGTGGCGGCGCGCGGGTGGCTAGCTTAGAAGCCAAAGCGCGAGTAGGCCTACGACAACCCCTCCAACAACGAGGGCGGTTTTTTCGTCCTCGTGGTCTGCGGCCTGCGTAGGCCCCTGGGTCGTCGCGGGGTCCGGCTTCCAGGCATTGGCGGCCGGCCCCTGGGTCCAATTCAACGTCGCGGGGCTGGGTGCAGTCATATCTGGCTGCGCTGGCCTCGCAGCCGGCCCCTCCATGTCCTGCACGGGCGGGGGTGAAGGCGTGGCATTTATGCCATCGTTGACGCCCAATTTTTGCTCCTTTCCTGCGATGACTATCTCGTTGTTGTAGTCCTGAATGGTTCCAATCTGTAGATCCATGTTGCTTGGGGCCATGTACAACCCGATCCCGAAGGCGAAGTTTACCTTGGAGCGGGCGTATTGAAGCACATCCTGGTAGTTCGCTATTGCGCTTGGGAGATCGACGGGGCTTGAGATCGCATCCTCGATGTTCGCCAAGAACTGTCTCTGGGCGTCAAATGCGGTGCCGGTGCCGATGATGCTCGAGCGGGTCTGTGACTGTGCGCCTAAGATGGCCCAGACGTACGTGCGAATAGAGGCGTTCAACCGCTCGACTCCTGGGCGGGTGAAGCCTTGGGATTTGTTGGGGATTAGCTGCTTCCAGGCCACACCCGCATCCGGCGCGTCTTGTTTAATATATTGGATTTGGTACCTCTCGTTCGTCGTCTTTTCGGTGAACGTCATAACTTTAGGGTCGTAGTGTTCCGCCGCTCCACCTCCTAACAGTTGAGGCCCCATGTGCGTCACATACCAGTAAACTCTACCGAGTCCGTGGTTAGGGTATCTGATCCACCAATTGGTGTGTGGTGAGACTCCGAACTCCGCGCAGATTCGTTCGTACGCCCTCCGGTTGTAGGGGACGTCGAAGGCATCCCACGCGCCGCCGTCCTGCGGGAGTGGCACTTGCATCTCTTCAAGAATCCTGCGGATCTGGTAGTACACGTGGAAGCGGTAGACCGATCGCGCCATCGGGGTCCCGGAGTAAAGATGGTCCCCCGAAGAGACGCCGCACCCCGCGGTGGCGCACCACACCGCGAAGTTGACCTGGGGTTGCCAAAATCTCATCGGGGTTGAGAGCCGCTTGTTTACTAAATCATTGCTTTTTACTAGCGGCAGCTTGTACCGCTCCGCCGATAAGATATCTGGGAAGGTAGTTTTAAAGTTTGCCGTGCCGGCAGTCACCTGTATGTTCACATGTTGTAATTCTAGGTCCTTGGTGGTGGGGGAGTATACCCCGCGTGCTTCATACGACGCTTCTGAGTTAAACTTGTGTGCCTGGTCTACCATGACTGCATCATGTTTATCACACTGACTCATCTTCAACAAGGGGAAGCGACGATTCTCCAATCGTCTGTAGACAATACAGATGGCAAGCTCTATGTCGCCCTCCGAGGTTTTCATTATGAAGTTGGCTATCACAACGTGGGTTCATCGTCCAGAATTCAGATAACCACTATCCCGCATGGTAAAACTACTAGTGGTAGAACTATTGTGATCCCGCCTGGGTTGTATACCTTTGAACAACTATCGAGTTTTATCACGGAAGCTGTTCCCGGTGTAATGCTTAAGTTGACCGAAGCAACCGGTCTAATCAAGCTCAGTGTACCAGAAGGTGTCCAGATACAATTCAGTACCGATATACGCCGAATCCTGGGTATAGACGAAAAAGGTTGGCTTTATGGGAAGTATGGGGGAGACAAACAGATTGACATGGCTGCCCATAAGTGGCTTTATATCCATCTCGACCAACTCTCAACGAGCTCTAATCTCGTTGATGGTGCTCCCTCGACCCTGCTTGCGATAGTCCCGGCCGCAACATCTGGGGGTATTGTAGACGTATCCCCTAACAATCCTATGTACAAAAAATTACAAAACACGCACATACATCAGTTGAACGTCCGCGTTTTAGATGAAGAGGGTAGAGAAGTAAAGAACCGTGACAAGGAAGGCAGGGTAGTAACAAACCGTGATAAGTCCGTAACAGCAGTCCTTGAGATTCGAGAAAATGCCTAAGATGCCAACAGCGCCGCCAGAGGCGGAGCCGCTTTATCCTAAGCTCGATCAGCAAGACGGGGGGTCTAGCTTCCGTCTTACCGAAATCCGCAACCTCGAGCGCCGCCTAGAGCACGAGAGAGACGAACGAGCCAAGCTGTACAAAAAATACCGCAGAGCCATCAACGTCGTTGACGGCGTTGACACAGCGTTGATCGCATCTAGTCTGGGGATGGGTGCGGCGGGTGTGGGTCTGCTCTCCACAATCATAGCCGCACCCGTTGTCGTCGGACTTGAGGCGGCTGCGGTTGCTTGTGGCCTGGCCGGTATTGCCGGGAAGTACGTCTCTCGGCGGCTCCTAGTGAAAGCCAAGAAACACGACGAGATTCGCGTGCTCGCCCTATCCAAGCTCAACAGCATAACGGATGTGATCTCAAACGCGCTTCGCGATGACCGCATCTCCCCCGAGGAGTTCAAGCTCGTACTCGACGAGATGGAGAAATATGGCCAAATGAAGGCCGATATTCAGAAAAAATCTCGCAAAGTGTACGCGGCCGCATCAAGCGAGGCGACAAAAAACGAGCTCATAGCCCAGGCCCGAGCCTCGATCATGAGAGAGCTCGCTGCTGGCCCGGCGACGTTGAAATAGAATGCGGTTGCTTCGCTCTGTTTCATACATCAGACCGTCCGCCTCCGTACAACTGACTGGTAAATCCACTGTGGAAAGCGCCCTCATACCATTTGGGGTTAACAACCTTGCTGTCACTTCCTGCTGCTCTGCACAATCAGATAAGGCCCTTGGACTTTAGACGAGTAAACATCCGCACAAGCCTTATCTGCGGCAGGTGAATGATAGGCATGCATAGTATCAAACAAAAATCTTTCGCTGGGAGAGAAATCTTTCGCCGGGAGAGAAATCTTTCGCCGGCACCGGGACAGAAATCTTTCACCGTGACAGAAATCTTTCACCGTGACAGATTTCTAGTAGCGTGACAAGTTTTTTTTGAACTTCCGGCGTGACCGTTTTTGGCCCTCCAAGGGGTGGGAGGGGCTTGGACTGGTAGCCGCGGCACAAGCCTTGTCTGCGGTTACTGTTTCCCATTTGTTGTGTAGCTGGGAGTTGTTTTGGGCGCCGTGGGGCGAGCATGTATCTAAATAGGGTATCGATCAGTGTATAGTGGTTACCCTTGGTCTGGGAGTCAGCAGAGCTGACGCCAGGGGGGTGGGCCGTCCTCTCGGGGCTCCTGGTGGTTATAGCTATATATATATATATATAGCTATAGGCATGGTTCCATTTTTTGATTTGTCCTCCGAATTTTTTTCTGTGCGGGAATCAGACACTACGTGTCGCTAGCCTTGGGGGCTGCGCTGGGCATGGTGGAGGGTGTGGTGTGTGGTGCCGTGGGGGGGGGGTGTTTGGGGTTGTGGAGGGCGCGATTGGTGGGGTGGTGGGGGTGCCCCAGGGGGAGGGTGCTGGGGGCCGCGGAGGAGGTGCTGGGTGGGGTGGTGGGGGTGTGCCCCAGGGGGGGTGCTGGGGGCCGCGGAGGAGATGCTGGGCGGGGTGGTGGGGGTGTGCCCCAGGGGGGGTGCTGGGGGCCGCGGAGAGGCCGGGGGAGGCGTTTTTTGGCCAAATTGTTGATTGCATTCACCCCCCCTGCTGCTTCTCCAATCCCACGACATCGTGTTCTGTGAAGATCCCCGACGTCAGACGGAGGTTACTGTGCAATTCCATGTGCTTGGGGGGTTCTTATTGCATTTCCACCTGTCGTCTTCGCGATATTCATAATTATGTATACTTTGGTTTGGTGGTTTGTAGTTTATTTTGTTTTACTGTAATAGTTTACTTGTTTTAACCTTTTTTCATCACTTTCTTTTGTGGTTGTGTTTGTTGTAAAGCGCTTGGAGGTTTTACATAAGGCGCTATCAATATCTGTTGTTATTATTATTATTATTATTATTATTATTATTATTATTCAGTTATTATTATTACTCATCCGACAGTTCATCCGGTTCATGTCAAGACCACGTCACCCTGACATTTTCACACGGGGGAAATGCAAACCACTCCTGACATATAAATAATATCAATGGCCTAGTCATCATTGAGTAAAAATTAAAGCCCCTACACAACATTGGACGAGGTCAAAAGAATAGCATCCATACGTTGCCTGATCCAACATATGCATGAATTAGCACGCCTGTGAAAATTTCAACTCAATCTGCCAACCGAGTCTCGAGAAAATAGTTAAAACCGCTGCATTTGTTTCGCGAAAATGCAGCATTCAACGCCGTACTGTTCCGAAAAATAGTTTAGAGCTCGGTGAGACGTAAACGATTTCTTTTACTCTTTTCTCCCAAAATACAACATTTTAGGCAGAAATATTTCAGTGAGAGGTTTCTACTAAGTTTCATGTAAATATGTGAACATTTCTGTTTGTCGGTCTTACCAATGTTGTGTAGGGGCTTTAAAGCCATTCAATCAAAGATGAGAACTTTTTAATAGATGACATTCTTGCATTCAATCTTCAGTTGCATACACATTTTTATTCAAAATGTGTGATATGTACGCAGCTTGATTATTAAAACCCCTACTGTTTGATCCCCGAGCTGCCGTAGCCAGGTTTGCAACAATTGGTCGTTTGCATCTGAATGAAAGCGGGAGGGGGCGTGATCCCTGGAGATATACGGCAGTTAATGGTTGAATTGCTTCTGACTGGCGCCCCCACCCCGGCAAAGACTAGTCGACTATTTGGGAAGGCCGCCATCTAAGGGCTGGATAGCTCAGATGGTAAGAGCGCCGGTGCGCAAAACCATGCATAGGTCACGGGTTCAAGTCCCAGTCCAGTCAAAGGTTCCTTTGGCCTTTCTTCAAAATCATTCAAAAGTTCCCCAGCCAGTTTTTCACAATAAAGGGTATTTATTGGGATTTAAAAAAAAATAATACATAGATATGTCATGATGTTTGCGTCGAGGAGAATGTAATTCAATGAGGTTTGTTCACGTCATCCAGCCCTTAGATGACGGCCTTCCCTGATAGTCAACTAGTCTTTATTTCGAATCCACCACACGACCTCGACCAGCTCGGTGGTCCAGTGGTGAAGACGTCCGTACTAGAATTCGGGAGTCGCGGGTTCGAATCCCGCCCGAGCTGCCTGAAATATTTTTATCAGGCACCGGGCAAAGCACTGAGCATTCAGTGTTTATCACGTCGAGCAAGGGCAAACCTCACTCGAAGAAAAAAAATACACTCTCTCTCTTTCGGTGACACATCTTTTCCCGCCGTTCCAACTTGGACTTTTACAAAGTCGGGACATTGTTCAGTGGATCACAGATGGACTGGTGGTGGTAGGGGCTGGTGATGTGACCCACGGGAGGAAAGCAGTCTCCTTCTCAGGGGCACGAGGAGAAAAGCCAGGCCGGCAAAAACAAAGATGGCGGCGATGACGATGAGACTGACGGTGTAGTCGCCCAGGACGTCATACAGTCCCCCTGGCAACGAGGAGGAGAGAGGGTGAATGGAGGAGAGGTGAACGAGCGCCCTCTTGCGAAATAAAATAGACAATTGCTCAGAATGTGTGAGCTCGGTGTGCAATGGACCTTCCGAATTGGTTCGTGAATTGTTAAATCTACACTCGTTGTGGACTAGGCTTTGTATTAATCGGATGTGCGTTTGTTTTACTTCATTGCTACGAACCCCAATGAGGTTTGAAGCTTTTTAATTTGGGAGAATAGCAGGGGTAATAGGTTCTCTACACTACATAAGCCCCACTCCCAGTTTAAAAAAAATCCAGCAGTCTCCTGTAGACGAACAGAGTACACTGTTCGGAACGTCGAGTTCCTCCGGTTCTTTGGCAGAACCACACATATACTCACAAGAGAGAATTTACATGGTGTCACCGCAAACCTTTCACTACCCGCCACGAACTCGAAAGGAAACAAAACAGAATGATCTCCCGTGTCCTCTCACGGGCTCCGTACTTACCCGATAAGGGGGCGCTGATCAACTTGCCGACGCCGAACGGGATCAGGGAGGCGGTCATGACGTCATCGCTTCCGTACGCCGCCCGGAAGAGCTGCGAGCCGGCAGCGAATAGCGTGGCGTTCAGGCCCGCGTGCACCAGACCGGACGCTGGGGGCGATGTGATGACGGACGATGGTGAGGGGGGGGGGGTTTGAGGTGAGGAAAAACAGGGTGTCTGGTTAGCAATGGCCTTGTGATTCAAACGACCAACCAGGAAATGGGTGATTTTTAAATAACCACAGTACACATGCCGAACTGAAATGTGCACTTGTGGCGTTTCATTACATTGGTTTTACAATTTGGACAGCTACAAATGAACAGTATTTTACACATGCAATGTAACCTTGTCATCCGTTAATGTCCTATGCATTCAGCTGATGACTGGTGGTTTGTCAGACAACTCGACTCGAGAGAGGTCGCCTATGAGACAGGTCGCCTCGCCCTGAGACAGGTCGACCCACAAATCGAGTCGAGTTGTCCCTTCGACGACTTGTCTGACGCCCTGATTGATGACCGTTAGTTCTATATCAATACCATATGTAGCCTCATTCCTACATATTATCAATTGCGTTACTAAAATGTGCACCATTTTCTGAGGAAAAGATTACAATGCATGTGTAACACGCTACACACCGTGACTGCGGAAGAGATCTAAAATGGCGACGATGATAATTAAGGAATATTCTGGGGGCTCATAATTTGGTCTATCTCTTGTCTTTCTTTCATTGCAGCGATGCTGCAGTAGACGTGCACACCAGGCGGCAGACTCGTGGCCAGTGAGCTTGCCTGCTTGGGACCCTGCGATGAGGGCGCCCTGCAGTCTTGGCCACGGCTTTCCAAAATGGCGGCTTCCGTGAACTTTACGCCGCGAGGTGACACCGACCGAGAGAGAGGAAGACCATTTGCAGGTAGCCCCGGGCCACGGCCAGTATCCCCGCCATAGCCGAGCCCATCGCCATGGAAACGGCGATGACGTAGACGTAGCGGAAGGGCAGACGGTCGCCCAGCACGGCCACGACGACTTTCCCGCCAAGATCTCCCGCCCCGAAGCACGACAGCACCATGGCTATCTGGTCACTGCTTAGCCCCAACTCGTCCATGAAGCTTGCCTGTAAGGGAAAAACGTTTGTTTTGTTTGACATCTATTTATTTATTTATTTATTTATTTCTTCTTTAGACTGGGTGTCCCATTCAGTGCTTGTAAAGCACTGATCTCCCATGGGTCCCAGTAACATAATTACATACAGTTTGATTAAAAAAATACACTCTTTCAAATTGTTTCCCAAAGTAAATAAAATTACATTGCACACAAGAGATAAAAAATATATCCTTCAAGATTGCTTAAAACATTTCAATGTAAACCAAACAATAAAAGAAACAGCCAAATTAAAAATGTATGATTAAAAAGGAAAGAAAAACGTAGATGGAAAATCCCACGATCACCCACGTCACGCCCCCAGTGCATCCCGAGGCCCATCCCCCCCCTCCCCCAGGCCGCAACTACCAAACTGAAACAGCCCAATTAATAAATAACTGCCACTCCCATAGCCTTGTCCAAGGCGGTCTCTCCAGTACGGCTCCGGGCAAAGATCCAGGCCGAACGAACGCAAACCACGGCACAACGGCACTAATACCACGCTGGGTGCAAACTGTACACGGCTTGCAGACCGCACCGCTGCCATACCACACGCAATAACCAGTGTGCGTACATGTGTACGAGTCTGTACGCAGCTGTCCAGGCCGCCCTCGAGTAGCAGTACGGATCAAGACAAGACGCGCATACGACATAATACGCACGCCAGTTACGGGCGGGGCAGGGTGCACAGCGTGCGTAAGCTATGAGCGGATCAAATGGGGCTGCATTTCGCAACGTTGTTGCGCAAAGCACCGTACTACTTGTATTTCTGAAGGCCGGATTTTGATTTCTAACTCGGCGACCAACGCCTTGGTCAAGGCTACCACTCCCATGGCACACAGAGCAGAGCCCAGCCAGCCCCCCCCCCCAAAAAAAGTCTGTAAGGTATCATACATGACATTTTTAGCGCTCGAAAATCTGCCGTTTTCGAGAACAGAGTCAATTTTGTTAAATTTCCGATTCAGTGGACATCTACTCGCACTGTGGACAGATCTCTATCTCTAGCTCTGGGGAGGGGGGATTAGCATTTGAATTCGTTTCCATTTTTTTTTATTATAATGGTTGACGGATTTAGCCGAAACTTACGCAGGTGTGTTATTTTATGCATACGCTGAGTTACTGAGTACGGAAGCGACTCTTTGACCTTCGCAAATGGTGTGTCCTCTCTTCAACCCTGTGTGTGCACTGGCCGCTATTTCGCTGCATGACAATACTGGGAAGCCCCCCCCCTGTTGGAACCCCCCCCCCTACTGATCTCAGAAACGGAAAGTCTGACGAACTCCAATTCCTGAGCATCAGATTCATATAAAGAAATGCAAGCGACTGTCTGACCGTTTGAAATTGTATACACGAGTATAATGCAATTATAATGACCTGCGCCTACCAATAATATTGGCATGTAACAACCGATGGGTAGGTCCGATATGAACAAATTACAGGTGTCAAGATATGCGCAAGACAACAGGGGGGGAGTCATGAAGCGAGAATCCAATTTTTTTAGCGGTCGCGATGCAGGAATACCAAATATAGAAGGGGCCTCCGATCCCCGCCCCTCCCCCTCCAGTGCAGATAGGGTTAAATGTTTCTGAAACGCCCCCCCCCCCCAGATTTGACAAATTTGCAGGACGGCGAAGGAGGGATGACTGGGTTTTTGTTGTTGTCGCCACTCACGAAGTTGACGAGGAAGAAGCTCCAGCTGATGGAAGAGGCGGCGATCCCAAGACACCATAGCACGACGTCCCAGTCGCGCAGCATACGGAGTAGTCCCGGGCGTCTGTTGGCTTGGTGGTGGTGGTGGTGGTGGTGGTGCGAGACAGGCCCGTCGAGCTCGTCACTTTTCCCCGGCGCCTCGAGCTCGCCGCGCCCGCCGGCCCGCGGCGGCTCCTGTCCCTCCTCCTCCTCCTCCCTCTCGCTCTCGCTCTCCCGGGCGCCGTCCGTGGTCTCGGCGCGGTCCGGACGCAGCGCTAGCGACGGGCACGTCGGCCGGTCACCCTCGGCCGGGGCGGCGGCGCGCTGGCCCCGCAGCGAGCTCGACCTCTCCCCGCCGGGCGCCGGCGGCGGTGGCGGCGCGGACATCGTCAGGCCGGCGGAGAAGCCGAGGCCGGCCACGACGGCGCCGAGGATCCGGAGAGCGCTCCGCCAGCCCGAACGGCTGATCCACGCGGTCAGGAGCGGGCTGAAGACCAGCATGCCTTGTCCACGAAAGACAATTAACCGGTGACATTGATTAGAATCGAATTAAAGCGAGAGGGAGGAGAGAGAGATGGGGGATAGATATGGAGGGAGGGAGGGAGGGTGACAGGGGGAGAGAGGGAGAGAGGGGGAGGGAGGGAGAGAGAGTGGGAGAGTTGGAGGAAGAGAGAGGGAGAGAGAGAGAGAGAGAGAGAGAGAGAGAGAGAGAGAGAGAGAGAGAGAGAGAGAGAGAGAGGGGGGGGAGGTAGAGAGGGGGAGAGAGATGGGGGATAAATATGGCGGGAGAGAGAGAGGGGGAGAGGGGGGAGAGGAGGAGGAGGGAGAGAGAGAGAGGGGGAGATGGAGGAAGAGAGAGGGAAAGAGAAGGGGTGGAGAGGGAGAGAGAGATGGGGAGAGATATGGAGGGAGGAAGGAAGAGGGTGAGAGAGGGGAAGGGAGGGAGAGAGAGGTGGGGCGAGGGATAGAGAGGGGAGAGGAAGGGGAGAGGGGGAGTGTGAGAGGGGGAGGGGAGGGACAGATTGAGGAAGGAGAGGGAGAGAGGGAGAGAGAGATGGGGAAGAGATATGGGGAAGAGATATATATAGGGAGAGGGGGAGGGAGGGAGAGGGGAGAGAGGGGAGAGAGAGAGGGAGTGATCGAGAGAAGTGGAGAGAGTTAGAGAGCGAACTCAATCGGTGAGGCGATACAAAAGTGCAAATTCCGGGCTAAACGTTATCTACCAGACAACGTTGTAAACTGATTACTGATTTCAATGCCCAAACTATACGTCTCTAACGTTTCCATCTTAAAGAGATGAACAGGAGGAACTCGGCGTTTCGAAAAGTGTATAGTCTGGCCGTCTTCGGTCTCCAACCACTGTCCCTCCTCCCCAATCTGTTCCCTTGGACATACATCCAGTCCTTGCCTGTCATCCCGACCTACCGCACCTCTATACATTCTATTCTCCTTGATTGGTGATATACAAAAATGTTGCAAACTGCTTACTGACTAAAATTACCAAAATGTAAATCTAAAATTTAGTGGGCCTGACGTTTCGATCCTAGCAGGACCTTTCTCAAAGGCAGAGTGACAAGGACAAAACAGATACATGTACACGAAGGAAGGGGGGAGAGTGAATAGGACACGGATGAGAAACAAAGGACAAAGAGTGAAGCTGGTAGGGAGAGATCAAAGGGAAGGGCAGGGGGTAGGGTAGGGATTAATGAGAGGAGGGGGAAAGATCAAAGAGAAGGGCAAGGAGTGGGGTAGGGATTAGTGATTGGTAGTAATTATTAAACAATTTATCTTATAAATGGCGCCCGTGGTGTATGGTCATTCTCACCTTGCATGAGTTTATTTGCTTTCCTTGGCCGAATAAATAATGATAATAATTATCTAGTCGCAAAATTTAGTGGGCCTGACGTTTTGATCCTAGCAGGACCTTTTTTCAAAGGCAGAGTGACAAGGACAACACAGATACATGTACACGAAGGAGGGGGAAGAGAGTGAACAGGACACGGATGAGAAACAAAGGACAAAGAGTAAAGCTGGTAGGGTGAGATCAAAGGGAAGGGCAATGAGTAGGGTAGGGATTAGTGAGGGGGAAGATCAAAGAGAGACGTGTGGAGGAGTGAACACAAAAGAAAGATTATCAGAAAGCTGCATGGTGTTTGTCATTACCCTCCTGGATGTTGAGACCATGTGGTTGAATAGTCCGAAGACGCCTCATCCACATTTTCTCACGGCTAAGACGGACAGCATTACTACGGTGACCAAGGGATTCTATTCCCAGTACACTCATATCTGATATCGAATGATCAGGGAGATTGAAGTGATACCCAACAGGGGTGTCCATTTTACCGGTTTTGATTGTAGACCTATGGCCGTAGATACGTTTTTTGAGGGTGTTTTTTATATTATTTTTATTGTTAATTATATAGTCTTAAAATTAAGTGGGCCTGACGTTTCGATCCTAGCAGGACCTTTCTCCTAGCAGGGCCTGGCGTTTCGATCCTAGCAGGACCTTTCTCAAAGGCAGGACCTTTCTCTGCCTTTGAGAAAGGTCCTGCTAGGATCGAAACGGCAGGCCCACTAAATTTTAAGATTTACATTTTGGTAATTTTAGTCAGTAAGCAGTTTGCAACATTTTTGTATATCACCTTAATTATATAGTATTAGCATTGGGTTGGTTATTACCGCAGGATGAACCGCACTGGGCGATGGCGCTCGAACGAGGGAAGTTCTTCGTGTGGAACCAGTCCATCAGGAGCACCATGGCCGGTTGCACCATGAAGTTCGCGCCCAGACCGGCCAGCACGCCGTAGGTGAGATAGGCGTAGCCGATGGACGGCACGAAGGACGTGGCCAAGAGACCCAGGCTGTTCAGGCAGACTCCCAGCAGGACGACGAGACGCTGGCCCAGACTGCGCCCCAGCCGGGCGGCCAGGGGACCGCCGATGTTCGCCACGGCGCCCGCCGTAGCCCCGAGCCATCCTTCGTGCCAAACCAGAAAACAAGAGGAGAAGAGAGGAAAGGGCAGAGGACAAGAGGAGAGGATCGGAGAGGCGTCCAAGGTAAGTGCGGGAAATTGACAAGGCATGGGAAGGCAATGCATGGGGAGGCAAGGCAAGGCAAGGCAAGGCATGGGAAGGCAAAGCAAGACAAGGCAAGGCAAGGCAAGGCAAGGCAAGACAAGACAAGGCAAGGCAAGGCAAGGCAAGGCAAGGCAAGGCAAGGCATGGCAAGGCAAGGCATGGCAAGGCAAGGCAAGGCATGGCATGGCATGGCAAGGCAAGGCATGGCAAGGCAAGGCAAGGCAAGACAAGGCAAGGCAAGGCAAGGCAAGGCAAGGCAAGGCAAGGCATGGCAAGGCAAGGCAAGGCATGGCAAGGCAAGGCATGGCAAGGCAAGGCAAGGCATGGCAAGGCATGGCAAGGCATGGCAAGTCAAGGCATGGCAAGGCAAGGCAAGGCAAGGCAAGGCATGGCAAGGCAAGGCAAGGCATGGCAAGGTAAGGCAAGGCAAGGCAAGGCAAGGCAAGACAAGGCAAGGCAAGGCAAGGCAAGGCAAGGCAAGGCAAGGCAAGGCAAGGCAAGGCAAGGCAAGGCAAGGCAAGGCAAGACAAGGCAAGGCAGGGTAGGGCAAGGCAAGACAAGGCAGGGCAGGGCAGGGCAGGTCGAGGCGAGGCGACGAGGCGAGGCGACGAGGCGAGGCGAGGCAAGGCAAGGCAAGGCAAGGCAAGGCAAGGCAAGGCAAGGCAAGGCAAGGCAAGGCAAGGCAAGGCAAGGCAAGGCAAGGCAAGGAAAGGAAAGCAAAGGAAAAGACAGGAAATGAAAGGAAAGGGCAAGGAAAGGCAAGGCACGACAAAAAGAGGGAAGGGACAAGGAAGTTACAATTTTAAAGTAATCTGAAGTGTTACCAAAATACTTACGGACGACATGCAAATCTCAACAACTAGGGGGCTGTCATTTCAATCCGAGTAAGACCATTCGAAAAGTCAGAAAACAATCATTGTAACGATAGCCCACCATACTGTATAGGGTTAACTCTAGAGTTGCCGGCTCTTTTCAGAGCCACACTCCTTCTTGAAAGGGAACTGGTAGGCATCAGGCACCCCCCTCTATTGATCTCAGAAACGGAATGTCCGATGAGCTTGAAAATTCGCGAGCAGATGGATTTTCCTGAGCTGAATCTGATTGCATGATTGACCTTGATGAAATATACATTATTTTCTAATAATTAGGTAATCAATTATTCATAATGAATATTTTATGCGTGACTTTGTTTGCGATATTTTCATAATTAAAAGTAAAAAGTAAAAAGGTAAAGGTATTAAACAGCATGGTTTCCTAGATCAGAAATTATGCAGTTCTGATTTATTTTCTGTGTGCAGCTAAACCTCAACTTCCCCGTCCCTACAAAAATGCCAGCACTTTTTATGACCTTATGTTTTCATCGATTATATTGCTTTTGGTTTTGTGTGTTTTTCATTGTTTCTCTCAGAATTATACAGAAGCATGAGATCAGTGCAAAATCAAATCCTGAGCGCGATTCATAAAGAAATGCAAGCCACTGTCTGACCGTTTGAAATCGTACACAAAGAATGATATCTAATTGTAATGACCTGCTTATATACTTATTGACATATAACACCAGATAGGTAGGCCCAATGTGGACAAATTTTGGTATAAAAATGTGCGCAAGACGTCAGGGGAAAAGACAAATGGAGGGAGGAGCTTCGAGGTACCCACCCCCCATAGTGCAGATAGGGTTAGGTTGGGCCTATAGACAACATTGGTAAAGGTCGAAAGATTGCCACAGTTTGAGTTAAACCATTTTAAACGTTGCACAAAAGCAACCATGCGAAGGTTTTAGCTCCAATGGTAATAATGAGAAAGTAGAAAAGGGCAAACAAAAACGTCACTGTTTACGTACTAGCCTGTAGCGTAAGAAATAGTTTATTACTCGCGAGTAATAAACTATTTTGTCGATGTCGGAGTGAAGATTTCTCGAGAAGTACAGCATCCCAGACTATACAGATTTCAGAAAATTCGGAAAAAATCGATGTCCACAGATTTCCCTCTAATGTACACATGTAGTTTGTAGATGGTCATGATAGAATCCTCATGTTGAAATCTTACGGTCTAGGATGCTGTACTTCTCGAGAAATCTTCACTTAAACATCGACAAACAGTTTACTCGCGATCCCTGACAATAATTGATTCCTGGCAGCCTTGTTATCAATATCAATCTCACTTTCAAGTATGGACTATGCAGCCAACTCATCCCAATATTATAGTAATAAGCTATTTCATACACTCCAGAACGGTGTGAATACCGTGACGGTTTTTTTTGCCTTTTTCTACTTTCTCGATAGTACCGTTCCTTCTGGAGAAGGCAACAGTAAATGGACCTTGAGGTCATAGGTCAAAAGGGCAACTTGCCTTGTGGGGTGCAGAACACTAAATAGAGCTCCCATTGAACACTGTACAAAAACACTCACTTTCAAAGCCAATTATCCCATGCCCAAAAGTCTCTCAGTTCTTGTAGCTATACTTAAAATTGTAGTTTGGACCTTCATCTCTCAGATTCTTTTCAATTTTAGTGCTCTTAGCCGATTAGATTTTTTGCTAATTACCCTCAGAAAAAAACACCCCCAAAATGTGTAGCCGTCCAAGCCGAATTTCTGCAAGGATTTTGGGATGGACCCCTCCACTTCCACAGCCAAATAGGGCCACATTTAAAGCCAGATATGGTCCAAATTACATACCAAATTGAAGAGTGAACCCCCAGGTTGTCTTAAGCTTCACTTGTTCTACAATGTATCAGTTAATTAGCCTCCAAAGACCCCTTATTAAAAAAAAGTTGTGGGTACACACTTTATGATAATCAGCTCGGCGGAGCCATCTTGGATGGATTTTGTGTGCTGCACCCTGTGGGCTGATAGTGTACATGTACACTATACAGTACAGTACAACCAAGGAGATATTCGCTTTGACCTCCTTGGTACAATACACAAGCCACTTGTTGCCCGGCCGCACTCCTTTGGGATGACCACTAGGCTAGCACAACCATGGAGGAAGGAAATATTTCCTTCCTCCATGATACAACTAGGCCTATACTGATCCGAAAATCTGCTTCACATCATGCATCCCACCGAACTGAGCGTGCGCACACAAGCATGTACAATGTACATAGGCCTATGAGTTCAAAGATTTGATAGCACACAGTTATAACTAAGCACTGTATATACTGGCATACAAATAAAAAAAAACTGTGATTGTCAGGATAAGTCCATTATGATTTAAATGGTGAATACATTTCACACATGCCATGAGTAAAACAATGTCTTATCCTTCTTATACTATATAGTAACACTAGCTAAAATATCCCTGACCTGAGAATGGGTGTAACCATCAACGAATTTGTCAAAAACTAAAGAAGTCTTATCCTCTTACATTTTTCGCAGTCAACTTTGGGGTTCTTTTTGGAAAAGCTCAAGCTGAAAACGAACTTTAATTAAGAATCTCCATACTGCAAAATACACACTTGGCAATTATTATTGGAGTAGCTTTTCAGTACATGCACATGAGGATCTGCGTAATCGCACATAGCCTCATAGGCCTACACAGGCTACATGTGCGGTAGGCTGGCAACTCACTCCGCGTCTGCTCCCCAACATGGCGCTCCACGTGGGCCTATACGTACTGGACCATACCATACACTGCAGATTTAGGATTGTTCAGTGAGAGCAGGAAACCATATCGGAGTTTTGAAAAAAGGATGCGAGACTTGTGGAGTTTTGAGTGTATGCATAATTATAATGACCAAGACTAATGGAATAGAAGGGCTGATACAATCGCGGTGTGCCTTAATTGGCCCTTGGCAAACTGAATTAGGATGATATCCTAACTTGATGGAATCGACCAAGGGATAATTGTCAACACAATTAAAAGACACTAAATATATCACGTCTGAAAAACAAACATTTCACTGACCATTATAGGCCTATAAGCTAATGATTGATCGAAGAGCTTTTGACATTTCTTCGAGATTAGCCTATACTAGCAGCCGAAAGTGCACGCGCTTCTCAAGTACAAATTTTCTGGAAGAAAGGAAATACTTATTTCCCATTTCACTTTTTCAGAATCCATAGTGAAAGCAAGGTCAGTTGTCTTCGGTAATCTCCACTCGAACCTCAGCGTACTCATGTGTTTAGACCCCGGCCGTTGCCACTTCTTTATAGAATACAAGCAAATGTATAACGAGAAATATATGTCTGTTGTGAAACAGAGCATAGAGCTTTTCCGCTTCTGTTTGTAACAAGTCATAGAATAGCCCCATTCCTACTCCAAAACGCATGTACATATTTTGTGCACAAAGCCTATGGGACTCGAGTGTGGTATTCAAAAATTCATAAAAAATATAAACAATGGTCCTTCGGTTCCAAACTTTAGATTTGGAATGTCTAGCACGATAGCTAACTACATACCAAATTTCGAGATGATCGGCCAATGCCTTATATGTGTTTTAAAATCACACATTTTGATGACGTCATGATTGCGTAACGACATTTTGGCTCCGGAAGGTGTTTCTAAACCATGTCCCCAATAGATATCAAAGAAAAAATGAAAAAAATCTCGCTCCGTTGGCCAAATATGCTCATTTCAATGTGAAAATCTGAAAAGTTCATGACCTCATAAATATTCATGAGATGACGTCACGGTCAATCGATGGCAATTTTTGGATACACCTTTTCCCAACTTAGATACAGTGCAAAGTTGAAACCAAACGAACTTGCACTTTTGCTTTTAATGGATTTTGAAATTTGCCCCTTCAAAGCAAGGTCACGTGACACGTGATGACGTCATGATGACATCAAGGTGTTTAGGATCAATTTCAGCATGGGCTTTATGCATTTGCCACGTTTGAAAAAAATCCAAGTCTGTTCAATGACCAAAGTCGTGCTTACAAAACCCCTGTGCATTGTCTATGGGCTTTGGGGGAGAAGAAGAAGAAGACTAAGACTAGAGATTTATGTCTGTTGGCAAACAGAACATAACGCTTTTCCGCATCTGGTTCTCTTTAAAAAAAAAAAATAAAAAAAAAAAATTGACATCAGCGGGATTCGAACTCGTAACCTCAATTTCTACCCCAAAACGCACGTGCATATTTCGTGCACAAAGTGTATGGGACTTCATTATAACATTCAAAAAATCATAATAATTCTGAACAATGGTCGATTGTTTCCAAACTCAGGATTTAGAATGTCTAGCCCAATAGCTAAAGGCCTAGCAAATTTCGAGACGATTGACCTTTGACCAATATGCGTTTTAAAAACACGCATTTTTATGACGTCACGATTGCGTCATGGCATTTTGGCCCCAGAGGGTGTTTCTAGACTACATCCCTAATAGATATAAACAAAAACAATAAAAAAATCTTGCTCCGTTGGCCAAATATGCTCAATTGAATGTTAAAATCTTAAAAGTTTATGACCTCATTAATATTCATGAGATGACGTCACGATCAAATGAGGGCAAATTTTGGATACACCTTTTCCCAACTTAGATATAGTGCAAACTTGGAACAAAACGAAATTGCATTTTTGCTTTTATTGGAGTTTGAAAATTGCCCCTTTAAAGCGCTGTCACGTGACACGTGGGGACGTCATGAAGTTTTCAAGACAACTGTGCACAACCTCAGCAAGGGCTCTATGCATTTGTCAAGTTTGAAAAAAATCCAAGTGTGTTCAATGGCAAAAGTGCCGTCCACAAAACCCCTGCACAAAGTCTATGGGATTTTGGCACAAGAAAAAAAAAAATCTTAACAAAAGCAATAGCTTTCCGCTTCGCTTCGCGACGGAAAAGCTAAAAAAGCCTAACAAAAGATATAGCTTTTCCGCTTCCCCGGAAGCGGCGGAAAAGCTAATAACTTTCCCTTTTGATCCACAATAGAGGTGAAAGACGAAAATCAAGACATGTTGTAGTTTGTACTGAACTCTCACCTTGCACGAGGGTGCTATACACAGCTATGAGCGCGTCGCGTTTCGTGAGGTCTACCGTCCACTCGCTCTTGACGTCGGCCAACGGTTTGTCCGCTAACCTCAATCCGCATGTGCATTATTGTCTTTTACTCGTACGTACCAAAAGCGATTCCCCCGCAGGAAATGCCATTCAAATAAAAATGATGTAAACTGTTGATACAAAACTGTCTATTTGTATAGATAAACTGTATTCACTTTGTACCATGAATGCGCTCAATAATGTCCGCAAGTACGTAGTACGCATGCACGAGGGTGCTACAGAACTATGACCGCATCACGTTTCATGGGGTCTACCGTCCACTCACTCTTGACGTCGGCCAACGGTCACCGGTCTGTCCCGCTAACCTCAAGCCGCATGTGAAATTGTGAATGATTTTTCTCTTTTACTCGATCGTACATACCAAAAAGATGTTTTTTTTCTCCCGCAGGAAATGTGATTCAAATATCAGGTTACCAGTGAGCTAAAACCTTCTCAGGATTTCTTTTTTTTGGAAGTTTTTAAGGGTTTAACGGTGGCAATATTTTGACCTTTACCGATGTTGTACAGGGCCTTTTAATTCAGGCAAGGGACCGCTCCGTCACCTGTTACGGTCTCGCTGGTGCCGAACTCCTCCTTGAGACTCACGAAGAGGATGCCGTAGTTGAGGGTGGGACCGATGGCCAGGAAGAAGAGGACGAAGGTGGCCGGCGTGAGCACCCAGCCCCACCAGGAGCAGACGACGGGCCGGCGGCGGCAGCAGCGGCAGGCCATCCTCCCTCTCCGGGACGATCGAGTCGACTCACTCCGGTAAACGTACGTAGCGGTCCCATACACCGTACACCCCCACACCAGCTGCTGATGATGAGCGCCTTTGGTCTGTGACAACCCCAGCCAAACGAAAGATGAAAGAGTGTATTACACTGCTGACTGATTCCCGTATCCCAATCCCTTAACACCCCCAACCCCCCAAAGAATAAAATAACCAGGGATCTGAAACTACGCACAATTCTCGTGCGAGTGACATACGTTTTGATTTCCACAGCCCAAGTGGCAGATCAGGCAGAACAGACGGGGAATTTCTTCGTGCCTTTGCGCTCGATCGTCTGTGACGCGCACCTTTTATATAGGCACCAAACAGCCGCACAGCGCCTCGTTCGACTACCCACGGCTATGGCGTGCAAAATTTACATTTATTCAAATAATGGAGATATCTCTATCAACAGACGTGCCAAGTTAACATTTATTACCAGAATAACTCTATTCATAAGAGAGATATCTCTATCCTGGTAATAAATGTTACGCAGTGGCTGTTGTTACGGCAGTCGTCCGTGTGGTTCCCTGACTTCACAGTATTTGTCAGCATGTTTAGCACTTGGAACCAGACTTTCAGCTAATAGACTGGTTCAACCAGCCTGCAATGCTGACGAAATACAATCAAGTCGGGAACCACACGGACGACTGCCGTAACAACAGCCACTGCGTAAATGTTAACTTGGCACGTCTGTTAATAGAGATATCTCTTTTTTATGAAATAAATGTCAATTTTGCACGCCATACACGGCCGCACGTGCTTGCACGTCGGTACAAAAATGTTAATCAATTGCGTGTACACCCAGCCGCCGCATAGCAATAGACGTGGCCCATCCCTAGGACGGGGTACCGTTCAACGCACAGTAGGTAGAACCATGGAGGAAGGAAATGTATTTAATTCCTTCCTCCATGCATGGAGGAATAAGGAGAGCCTATTCCTCCATGCTCCATGGTAGAACCAGACGTGTATGCATTGATAACCGAATCGCCATTATGTTAATCAGTGATCTAAATAAGAAAACATATTTTGCGGAACAATTCTCGGGGCTCCTGCTACAGGAAAACAAATACAATTAATGTTTAGTTTTTCGGGGAAATGTATGTGGTGTTTTTTTAATTTTATTTTTTTAGTGCAATCGCGTGATGGGCAGCGTATTTTCTCCCCAGGATGGGAAAGGCCACCATTAACATAAACGCGCGCTATTGGTTGCATTCTATCCAGACATGGTGAATTATTCATGATAATTTTGCGCACCGGCATCTTTAGTACACGCATGTGGCGTAGTATACACTAGTTATACATTCGGTAGGCATACACACACAATACACATACATGTACACGTGTAAAGAGTGTGGTTTCGAGAATTATCTTTTTTTGCCAGCTGGAAGGAGGAAACAAAGAGCAAGGCGGTTGGTAAGGTGGATGGTAACTAAGGCATGCTTGACCACACCACCCAGACCAACACAGCCCCCTGCACAAGGGTCGCTCCACTTCCAGAAGGGGGGGGGGGTCCAATCGGCAATAAACATGTAGAAACTAACTGCTACACTCGGGAGACTAAACCATTAAACACGTAAAAGTAAAGACAAAGGGAAAAGTGTGGGGGTGTCTCAATCCAAAAGGCAGGAGAAAGCTAAACGAAAAAATAATTGAATTAATGATCTCTAAAAGGGGCACCCTCTTACACCCTCCAACGCTAATCTATTGGCGTCCCTGCCAATACTGGAGAAAAATGAGAAACAAAAACAACAGAAAAACAACAACACAACACAACACAAGCAATCAAAATTTGGACTGGACTGGGACTTGAACCTGAGACTTCTGGTTTTGCGTACCAGTGCTCTTCCATCTGAGCTATCCAGCCCTTTGATGGTGGCCTTTCCAAACAGTCAACAAATTAAAATTAATCGACTCTGCCTTTGAGAAAGGTCCTGCTAGGATCGAAACGTCAGGCCCACTAAATTTTAAAATTAAAATTAAATTGAAGGAGCCTATACGGTCTCTGGTAAGTCAGCCGTTCAGGTCTTTTCCCTTGTGTTCTCCGGCCAGAGCAACGCCTCTGCACCGGCTCTGGGATGCGGGAGTCTGCCCTTGAGGGTCCCGGTGATGACGCAGGGGATGTAGACTCCTCTGGGGGTTTG
This sequence comes from Luidia sarsii, assembly GCA_949987565.1. Classification (NCBI taxonomy): domain Eukaryota; kingdom Metazoa; phylum Echinodermata; class Asteroidea; order Paxillosida; family Luidiidae; genus Luidia; species Luidia sarsii. The sequence goes on from OX465113.1 coordinate 9,356,587, forward strand.
CTCCTCATCATCACGGGCAGGGCGTTCAACAGGTGGAGAGGGGAGTCGTCTCCTTGGCCGCAGAGATGGCTCAGCTAGGGGAGGGACATCTGTGGCTGGCCTCTCAACTTCTGGTGCGGCTGGTTGTGTGGGCGTGGCTCTGGATCTCCGGTTCTCGGCTTGGGGTTCAGTAACGGGTTTTGTTACTGGAGGGGTGGGAAGCAACCTGCGCCGTGTAGGTGGATGGGTGGTGATGATTACCCACCCTTTGGATCCGACCGTTGGTGCATCTGCTGGGCACTGTGTAGGGGGTGTCTCCGTCTCGTCAGTGGACTGGCTGGAGGGTTCCATATAGTAGGCCTGAACCCACAAACTGCCAGTGAATTCCGTTGGAGCATCTTCCTCGTCTTTGTCACCTCCTGCTCAACCTCGTAGACTGGGATGTCAGCATTTGGCTGCCTCAGCACGGTGTAAGGGGTGGACTCCCACCGATCTTGGGTCTTGTGCCTCCCCTTCAAGCCTCTGGCTCGCACGAGAACCCTCTCACACCTTGAATGAGTGGCAGATGTCTCGCCTTTCTGTCGTATGCCTTCTTCTGAGCGGCACTGGCTGAGTTGGCTGACTTCCGGGCTACTGCATGAAGGCGCTCGATCGTGATGTCTTGATACACAGGCATCTGATGTCAGGTAGTCTTCCTCACTGGATGCGAGGAAAATCTTAAAATTTAGTGGGCCTGACGTTTTGATCCTAGCAGGACCTTTCTCAAAGGCAGAGTGACAAGGACAAAACAGATCCATGTACACGAAGGAAGGGGGAGAGAGTGAATAGGACACGGACAGGGTACAGGGTATTCCCCAAGAAACTGGGGCCAAACGCATGTTTTGAGATGCCTGTGATATTATAATGAGTTAGAGAAATATGACCAAAGCCTAAGTCCAAGCCTAAGCCTTCATTTCGAAACGGCCATAATCTGAGAGGCACCTAGCGTTTATCTTATTGAAGTGATATACACAAATGTTGCAAACTGCTTACTGACTTAAGTTAACAAAATGCAAATCTCAAACTTTAGTGGGCCTGACGTTTTGATCCTAGCAGGACCTTTCTCAAAGGCAGAGTGACAAGGACAAAACAGATACATGTACACGAAGGAAGGGGGAGAGAGTGAATAGGACACGGATGAGAAATAAAGGACAAAGACTGAAGCTGATTAGGGAGAGATCAAAGGGAAGGGCAAGGGGTAGGGTAGATTAGTGAGAGGAGGGGTAAAGATCAAAGAGAAGGGCAAGGAGTAGGGTAGGGGTTAGTGACAAGAGGGGGAAAGATCAAAGAGAGAAGTGTGAAGGACTGAACACAAAAGAAGGATTATAAGAAAGCTGCATGGTGTTAGTCATTACCCTCCTGGATGTTGAGACCATGCGGTTGAATAGTCCGAAGACGCTTCATCCACATTTTCTCACGGCTAAGACGGACAGCATTACTACGGTGACCAAGTGATTCTATGCCCAGTACACTCATATCTGATATCGAATGATCAGGGAGATTGAAGTGATACCCAACAGGGGTGTCCATTTTACCGGTTTTGATTGTAGACCTATGGCCATAGAACCGTTTTTTGACGGGTGTTTTTGGTCTCGCCAACATACTGAATATTACAAACTCTACTAGAGATGAGGTATATGATGTTTGAGGTAGTGCACGTGATAGAGCCATAGATGCGAGGAACAACAAATCTACTTGTAGCCTACCATGTCTGCCAAGCATCAGATAATGAGGGGTGTAGCCTGTGGAGGAGTGTAACTGAAGCAGAGTTCAGGAAGGTAATCTGCCCAGCGGTTCTTCTTCTCTGCCTCCAGCGTGCCAATGAGGTTCAATAAGGTGCGATTAAACCTCTCACACTGTCCGTTGCCTTCAGGATGGTAGGGTGTGGTGCGGCTCTTCACAGCGCCATACAGCCGACACATATCTTTAATGGTATGCGCCTCAAAATTTACCCCTTGATCCGAATAGATCCGGGCGGGCATACCATAGTACACAATGAACTTTCCCCACAAAGTTCCATGTGCACTGTCCTCAAATCCCTCTTGTAGAAAGGTAAAGTCTTCATAACTTTGTAGAAGGCAATGTTGATGTTCATTTAACACAAGTTTGTATACATGTCAGTTACACTTACTAAAACTCAGATCAAATTTCTCAAGGGCATTCTGTGCAATTTGACCTTCTGGTGTTCTGAGATACTTCCACTGATGCACACAAGCAATGGATTTCTAGGGATTTTTTTCAGAATCTGTACACTCTACAAGATGCACACAGCACTTCATCACTGCATTGCACTCAGCTGGATAGTTACACCAGGTCAAAGGTTGGGACACACTGCAATTGCTACAGGAGATCTAATTGGACAATATTTCACACTATTTGGTACAGTATGTCTGATTGGTCAAGTATGACATCATCAACTTAGTGAATTTGCTTTTGCTTATGCATATTCAAAACCAAACTTTGGGTCCTTTTTCCTTGAATTTCTCTTTAATGCCCGAAATTGGTACATGGGAACATCGATATTATTGTTAAGTAACATGTCTAAAACACCTAAAAAGCAATAAGAAGTACTTTTCAGAGGTGTATCACGGAATGAAAGAATTTGAGCACTTGGCCCATGGCCTATGGTTGTCGCTGTCTGATCGCGGGTGGGGACGGCTATGGTGAACTTTGTGAAATGATCAGTAATGACCAGGATGTGTTCGTAGCCCCCAACACGGTGCTCTAAGGGGAGGAAGTCTAAGGCCTCCAGCTCAAGGGGTGCGCTCGTCTGGATGGAGACTAAGGGTGCCTTGCTTCCCTCCCTCATCTTCCTTAGGGAACATCTCTGGCACTGGTCACACCAAGCACGGACGTCAGCTCCCATCTTTGGCCAGAAGAATCTTTGCCGGACAGCCCTCCTGCATGTGTTCGCTCCGCAGCAAAGTGACCATTCTTGTCGTGCAACTCCTGAAGAACTTGCTCATGGAGAGCACTGGGCAGAACCACTTGTCGCCGTTCGTCAAGCTGCTTGGGGTCCTTGGTGATCCGGTAGAGGACACCCTTCGAGATGTCCATCCTCTTCCTCTCACTCCAGATCTGTCGGGTATCGGGGCTCAAAGATTTCTTTTCTTCGGCATCAGGGAACTTCTGTTGTTGCAAGTAACGCAATACAGGGCCAATACTCGGGTCACTGTGCTGTAAGGCGGACAGTTCCTCCGGGCTGAGGCTAGGCATTGCATTGATAATGTTACTGCACGCGATTGGAGTACGTGCAGTAGCAGGGCTAAAACCATCAAGGCAGGCCTCCACAACAGCAACGGTGACCTCTCCTTCCTCCTCGTCTGCCTCCTGGTTCTCCTCTGGTTCTGGACGGGGGAAGTCCGGACAGGGCATCAGCATTGTCATTGATCTTGCCTGGGCGGTATCTGATGTCAAACTTGAAGTTGGCAAGCTGGGCGATCCAGCGCTGCTCTACTGCTCGCAGGTTGGCGGTGTTCAGATGAACTAGGGGGTTGTGGTCTGTGAACACGGTGAACTTCCCTCCCATCAGGTACTCACGGAACTTATCGGTCACTGCCCATTTCAGTGGCAGGAGCTCCAGCTTAAAAGCGCTGTAGTACGCATCATTGCGTTCGGCCTTGTGCAGGGCTCGACTGGCATAGGCAATGACTCTCTCCTGCCCGTCTTGACTCTGGGACAGGACTGCTCCAAGGCCTTGGTTGCTGGCATCTGTGTACAACACAAACGGCTTGGTGTAGTCGGGGTATGCGAGTACTGGTGGGGACATCAGGTAACTCCGGAGTTGGTCAAATGATTGTTGACACTCCGTCTTCCACTGGAAAGGGGTTGTCTTGGGGGGCTTCTTCTCCTTCTTTGTCTGGCCAGTCAGGGCATACAGAGGCTTCAACACTGGAACATCCTAGTTTAACTTCGTTGGGGGTCCCCGGTAGTGGCTCTGATTTTGTTGGGGCCGCTGGATCGTTGGGGACAATCTCTTGCCATGTGACCAGACCGATCACAGCTGAGACAGATGGGCCTCCCTTGCTCATCCCATCTTGGTTGACGTCAGGGCAGTCGGTTCTGGAATGCCGAACGCAACTGGCCAGGGTCAGCTCCAGTTTCATGGCTGCCATCATCTCGGCCATCTCCTTCTGCTGCCTCACCGCCTCCTACATGGTGGTCTGATGAAGGGTGCGGAAGGATGGGGACTGCGCAGACTGGACACTGGATGCATATATACTCCAGCTGAACTGTCTTCTTGGACACTGGTGCGGTCCGCTGACAGTTCGAGAGCCTCCCTGGTGACATCCCGGAAGGACAGGTCTGGTGTCGGACGGATCTCCATCCGTAGGATGTGCTGGACATCTCGGTTGGCAAGGCCAGCAACAAACATGTCCCTTAGCAACTGGTCAGGTCTGATGAGTGCCTCGGGGTCCCGCTGCCTCAGCCTTCCCAGGATCTCCTGAAGCGCCAGAGAGAACTCCCGGATGGTCTCTGTTGCCTTCTGTGTCCTGCAGTGGAACATCTGCTGGAGCGTGACAACTGCATGGCACCTTATCACCATACGTCTCAATTAGTAATCGGGCGAAGATGTCATTGGCCCGACCTCGCTCCTCCTCTGGCATGACCAGCACCTCATGCTTGGCCTCCACTCCCAAGTACTTGAAGTGTACTTGAGATTGCTGATGCAGAGGAGTGTTCCGGGTCTGTAGGAGCGTCCTCATGTCGGCGATCCACTCCTCGACCGTCGGGTCGTTCATGCTGTGCTTCGTGCCCAAGAACACGTTGACCTTGAGATCAATGGGCACAAAGCTGATGTGGTGAGCTGCAGGTGCCTGTGCAGCTGCACCGTCGTCAACCGCGCCTCCTCCCTCCATGGCGGTAGCTGGCAATCCCACCTCTGACATGTGTAAAGGGTGTGGTTTCGAGAATTATCTTTATTGCCAGCTGGAAGGAGGAAACAAAGAGCAGGGCGGTTGGTAAGGTGGATGGTAACTAAGGCATGCTTGACCACACCACCCAGACCAACACAGCCCCCTGCACAAGGGTCACTCCACTTCCAGAAGGGGGGGGGGTCCAATCGGCAATAAACATGTAGAAACTAACTGCTACACCCGGGAGACTAAACCATTAAACACGTAAAAGTAAAGACAAAGGGAAAAGTGTGGGGGTGTCTCAATCTAATATGAGAAAGGTAAACGAAAAAATAAATGAATTAATGATCTCTAAAAGGGGCACCCTTTTACACATGTACATGTACACCTGATAACATGTATACTCAAATCAAGATCTGAGTGGGTAAGTGGAATGATTATCATGAATAATTCAACACACGAAGACAAAATGCAACCAATAGCGTGCATTCATGCTAATGATGGCCTTTCCCGTCCTGGGAAAAAAAATGTGCTGACGGGCAGACCATATTTTGTCACCATGTCGTGTTTTCTAAAGAAAACAAAACTCGGAGGATGGAGGCTGTCCTCTCAGTGAACTACCTACAAAACAAAAATGGTCGCAGATCAGCAAGCATTTTGATCAGCATGTCGAGGGTATGTCCCCACCCCCACCCGTCCCCACTCTGTACGTTGAACGTTGACGATGAGTATCCAATCGGAATCCTGGGAAGACAATACATCCGCTCTGATTCAGAACCATCCAATCACGTGCGCTGGTACGACGACTCAGCGTTAATATTCATGAGTGCTGAATTCAATCCACTTTTGACCACTTACATGTACATTCAATGTATACACAAAGGTGATATACAAAAATGTTGCAAACTGCTTACTGACTAAAATCACCAAAATGTAAATCTTAAAATTTAGTGGGCCTGACGTTTCGATCCTAGCAGGACCTTTCTCAAAGGCAGAGAAAGCAGAGAAAGCTCTGCCTTTGAGAAAGGTCCTGCTAGGATCGAAACGTCAGGCCCACTATATACACAAAGGGTTAGTCGCGCATGCGCAGATCTATGTTCGTACTAGATTAATTTCTTCACATCGATAACCATGGCTAAAAGACCACTCAAATCGATCCGATAATCGAGGTGCGACCTTTAGTTGTTCAGTTTAAGGGTCGGAGGTGAGAGCGCCACCCGTCGTGTTTGGGGTTCACGACTTAATACGTCCCCCACCCTTTCAAAAACGAAACCGTGTCAAGAAAAATTAAAGATAAAGAACAAGTATACAGAGTTGTTGTTATTATCTTATATAGGTCCTATTGCTCATTTAATCATCATTTTTTTTCCCAAACAACGTCGAGCCCACTAAATTCTGCCGGTTACCACTTTGCTACCCCAGGTCTCCAGGACGCTGGTCTTTAGATGCCTGTGACTGTGACCGAGGCCAAAGCCTAGATTCCGTGACCGGCTAATTAGTGGTGTGCCTGCCGCATCTAAAAGAAAAAATAGCAGCGGGCATATGGACGAGCGCCCTCTCGTGATTCGTTCAGTCCGATCAGGGCATCGACTTGCCACGCGGCAAGGTTGCCGCCTGGCGTCGCGTATCCACCCACTTTCAGAGCTTCACCTGCCCAAAACTGTTTATGCCGAACATATGAGAGTCTTCCCCGATGGGCGCCCCTCAACTCCTTTTCTTCAGCTCGAAACAGAGCTTTGTTCGGCCCGTTGCCATTCTGCCGTTCTCCGAGGCTTTCAACAAAAAACAAAAACAAATCGCACAATCTTGGAAGCGAAAGTCTTCGAACGTGTACACACGTTTGTCCGCCGCGGGCGTCATTCCTGCCTCGTGAAAACGAGAATTACCATTCCGTCAAAAGAGAAGAATAACCGTAGGATATTGTCCTCAAAGAAAAGGTGGTAAAAGATGCATGGGTTGTCCCGACCCAACCCCTGGTTACCCCCCCCCCCCAAAAAAAAAAAAAAATGCTCGAATGTGCCCGGTAATCCACCGCTGGGCTCTCGTCCGGGAACCTGGTACATACATGTTTGTCGAATGGCTGGACAATGTCACGAGGCTAGGAGAAACAAACAAACAGATTTTCGCGAGCCCCGCCAGCGACCTGACGTAATTATAGGCCTACCTCTCGCCCTGGTATAGCTCATTGAGCTCCAAGTATACCGGGCTTTATGGAAGAGCATCCTATTATGTCAGCTCGTGTGTACATCGAATTACACCCTGCGATCGTGTCCACACTTTTAAATGCCCTATGCAACATTGGTAAAGGTCAAAAGATTGCCACAGTTTGTGTGTTAAACCATTTTAATCATTACACTGAAAAGAAATCCTGCAAAGATTTTAGCTCAAATGGTAATCTGAGAAAGTAGAAAAAGGCAAAAAAAAACGTCACGGTTTTCGCACCGGCCTGTATAGTGTAAGAAATAGTGTATTACTCGCGAGTAATAAACTATTTGTCGGTGTTTGAGTGAAGATTTCTCGAGAAGTACAGCATCTCAGATCGTAAGATTTCAACATAAGAATTCCATCATGACAACCTACAAACTGTGAAAATTTGAAGGAAATCTGTGTGTAAGAAATAGTGTATTACTCGCGAGTTATAAACGACTTGTCGATCATCGAGTGAAGATTTCTCGGGAAGTACAGCATGCCAGACCGTAAGATTTCAACAGGATTCTATCATGACCATTCTACAAACTGTGTAAATTAGAAGGAAATCTAGTGGACATCGATGTTTTCCTAATTTTATGAAATCTGTATAGTCTGGGATGCTGTACTTCTCGAGAAATCTTCACTCCGACATCGACAAAATAGTTTATTACTCGCGAGTTATGAACTATTTCTTACGCTACAGCCTAGTACGTAAATAGTGACGTTTTTGCTTGCCCTTTTCTACTTTCTCATTATTACCATTGGAGCTAAAACCTTCGCATGGTTGCTTTTGTACAACGTTTAAAATGGTTTAACTCAAACTGTGGCACTCTTTCGACCTTTACCAATGTTGTCTATAGGCCCAACCTAACCCTATCTGCACTATGGGGGGTGGGTACCTCGAAGCTCCTCCCTCCATTTGTCTTTTCCCCTGACGTCTTGCGCACATTTTTATACCAAAATTTTGTCCACATTGGGCCTACCTATCTGGTGGTGTTTTTTATCCGATCTTCCAAATGTTGTATTCGGCTCCCCACCCACAGGCGTGGAGTTGTGGTCTTATACTGTCACCGAACATGGCTGGGTACTTCCACATCACTCAAAATTTAATTTAACGCCCACACGACACCCGCGTCCCATTATCGGCTTTCAGGCACGATTAATTTGGTCTTAAGCGCAATGCGCAACAGCTACAAAACAATTGTTGCAAAACTGCCTATGGGCAAAGTCACTTTGCGTGGGACCATTATTCGAAATTTTCGTTGCCATTTTTGTTCTATGCAGCAATTTGAGTTTGTCACAATTACTGTCCGCCCATACAGTGCGGATTGTGATTCGTTCAGTTATCCTCTGGAACCTAGGGCGCTAATCGCCAGTTATTCAGACTACGAAACAAGGGGCAGAATACATGAAATTATATAATGTACTTACTGTTTGATTTACAACACCCCAAAAATGATTGAGCTTACAGCATCGACTTGAAGGTTTGCATGGTGGAAATGTATCAGTGTAAGGTTTGCGGTGACACCATGTAGCTGTTATTCTGGTACAGATGACAAGATGAGGACGTGCAAGTGACGACGTGGCCTATAATCTGTAGCAGGAGCTCTCGGAATGCCAAATAAACGCACCCGTTTGATTCGTCAGAAGGGGACCTTTATGGGATACTAATCTCATTGTTGGGGCTGGTGCATCTGACTGTCACTTGTCCCCGTTGGATCGGGTGCAGAGACGGCCCTCAGTGTTGGATAGGAGCTTGGGTCGTCATTGCAAACCCCCACTATATATAGCCCATCGTATTAGGACGATGGTCACCCTCCGAGTCTCCTCTATCGACATTTCGATCAATGGAAGGTATTCATTCCTCTGCAGCTCTTACCGACATGGTCCCCCTGTCAGGATATAAGCGAGCAACCAGGCTGTTTGCCTCCTTTCACCCACATATACTAGCTCTGTCTCTCCCAAGGTGTAGAACAAAGAGGTATATATCAGCTTCTTCCCTTGTTCAGCCCCTCTCTGGAATTCCCTTCCTGGAGTGTTTTCCCCAAGTATACGATCTTGCCCTTTTTAAGAGAAATGTTAAATCCTATCCTGGGTCCCTCTCTATCTCCTTTAGCCATGTTTCAAATAGCCCTTAACCTTGAGTGCCTTTGGCTTTATAGCCTTGTTTTGGGAGAATTCGCATCTTTGGTTGTGCACGCCAGTAAGGTCTACTGCATTCAGAAATAACAGCAGAAATAGGAAGTGCTTCTAAGTTATTTGGGTTTTTCTTTTAAATCGACGAGAAAACAACTTTCACCAAATCGCCCGAGTCGAAAGAAAAAAAGCAACAACCACCACGCACACAAACCACAGGTACATAAGCCGCTTGCATTATTGCTTAGCATGCACACACCGGCCAGAATTGTCTCAAGGCGTGTTCGTCAATGGGACTGCAAGCCTTTACTCAAATAACGCCAAGAGTTATAACCCCTAACATGACGCGCTCGTGGGAAAAAAACACCCCAAAATATTGGCGGGAATTTTGACGCCGGTCGTCTGCGTTGGGCGTCGCTTTGCATGACAATGGGTGCGCGAATGAATCACGCCCGATCGAAATGTCTGGACACGTTCACTGACAGACAGCATTGCAGAAGTACTTCGGTGACGTTTTTCACAGAGCATGACTACATTAAACAAAAAATCCAAAAAGCAATACGTTTTAGCTCAGATGGTAATCTGAGAAAGTAGAAAAATGGAGAAAATAACAATCAAGGTTTGCGCACCGTTCTGTATAGTGTAAGAAATAGTTTATTACTCGCAAGTAATGAACTATTTGTTGATATTTGAGTGAAGATTTCTAGAAACGTACAGCATCCCAGACTGTAAGATTTCAACATGAGGATTCTATCATGACCATCTACAAACTGTGTAAATTAGAAGGAAATATGTGGACATCGATGTTTCCCGATCTTCCCAATGTTGTATTGGGTCTTTAAAGCCCCTACACAACATTGGTCGAGGTCAAAGAATAGCATCCATACGTAGTCTGATCCAACATATGCATGAAATAGCACACCTGTGAAAGTTTCAGCTCAATCGGCCAACCGAGTCTCGAGAAAATCGTGAAAACCGCTTCATTTGTTTCGCGAAAATGCAGCATCATTCAACGCCGTACTGTTCCGAAAAAATAGTTTAGATCTCGGTGAGACGTAAACTATTTCTTTTACTCATTTCTCCAAAAATACAACATTTTAGGCAGAAATATTTCAGTGAGAGGTTTCTACTATAACCATCTTCAACTTGTTTCATGTATACATCTGTGACCATTTCTGTTTTTCGGTCTTATCAATGTTGTGTATATAGGGGCTTTAAGGGTATATTTCAGCATTATAACTCGCTGTGGATCGTTCAGAAGAGTCGGATTTGAGTATTATGTCGAAGACTTATGCCAGCCTGAAGAGTTCGGGACAACGGCACTTCACACATCGTCACTTAAAAAATCCCAGCCTCCTGAATCATTCCATTATGTATATACCCACTATATATGGCCTGTCTCGACGAAAACCCTAAGGGAAAATGTGGGCGTATTCTTTTACCCCGAACTGATAATGACGATTCACTCTGCTCCCAGGCGTCCATTGTGTTACCTCACCCTCCTCCTCCTGACAATAGGCTGTAACCCCCTCCCACTGTCTCT
>OX465113.1:9367529-9483323 GCA_949987565.1 Luidia sarsii
TTCCCGTCTCATCTATCCAGCCCTTAGATGGCGGCCTTCCAAATGGTCAACTATCTTTGCTGTGGTTTTACATACCAGTGCTCTTACCATCTGAGCTATCCAGCCCTTAAATGGTGGCCTTCCCTAATAGTCGACTAGTTTTTGCTGTGGTTTTACATACCAGCACTCTTACCATCTGAGCTATCCAGCCCTTAGATGGCGGCCTTCCCAAATGGTCAACTAGTCTTTGCTGTGGTTTTACATACCAGCACTCTTACCATCTGAGCTATCCAGCCCTTAGATGGTGGCCTTCCAAAATAGTCGACTAGTTTTTGCTGTGGTTTTACATACCAGCACTCTTACCATCTGAGCTATCCAGCCCTTAGATGGCGGCCTTCCCAAATAGTCGACTAGTCTTTGCCGGGGTAGGGGGCACCAGTCAGAAGCATTCAACCATTGACTGCCGTATATATCTCCAGGGATCACATCCAGCTTTCATTCAGATATGCAAACAGTCAATTGTTTTAAACCTGGCTACAGCAGCTCGGGGTTAACACAAAGTGAATGCAGCAATGTTCAATTGAAGTCAAACAAAATCGATGAAATAAAAGCTAACAAGTTAAACTTTCAGCAAATAAAAAAATATTATATAATATCTTATTTTCTCGGAGCATTATGCTCAATCAAAGCCAGAAGAGGGCGCCCTTGAAAAGGGTCTCGCCGAACCTGCTATTGGAAACTACATTCTACAAACTAGACCCATTATCACACAAAATTGGTGTATCGGATTTACCAAGTAATGCTTATACTTGCCCAGTGTGATCAGAATTTGTTTCCACCGGATGCACTCAATTTTTTTTTTTTTTTTTTTTTTTTTTTTTTTACTTTTTACCAAGCCCATGCGGATGGGTGAGAGTATAAGCCTACCGGTACTCAAAAGCAAGGCACGGGTTTGGGAATTACAATTTTTATTTATCCACCATTTGCAATATACAGATAGGGCAAGCAAGTATTCATTTCGACAAAAGAGTGAGCAGCAAGTTATAACTTGAAAGCATGACTAAGCATTCAGGATCCCCAGTTAAGAAGACAAGTGATATATTTTAAATGGGTATGAACCAGCCCCAAAAAATGTCTTTAACACATTATGAGCCACACGTTACTTCTGTAAAGGTTTTATGGATTAAGATTAACAAATAGGCCTATGTGTACACATCCAGTCTTAGCTATTGCCCCACCCACGGGTTTGTGTGTATAATAAATTATTGTAGCCTACAGTGTATTAAAATTGGAGAATTCACGACTGCAACAGTTGAAGTATATTGACTCATTCTGTGTTGTTATTTTGTGCTAAATGTGGTTTCGTAAAATACCATATTATAGGCTAGCGTTTCTCAGAAGTGTGCAACATTAACACTTGAAAAATTGGCAAGGAAATCTTTGACTGGACCGGGACTTGAACCCGAGACCTCACGTACAAGTGCTCTTCCCATCTGAGCTATCCAGCCCTTAGATGGCGGCCTTCCCAAAATAGTCGACTAGTCTTTGCCGGGGTAGGGGCGCCATCAGTCAGAAACAATTCAACCAATTAACTGCCGTACATCTCCAGGGAACGCGCACGCACCCCCACGCTTTCATTCATTAATACCTTGCCAGAAGCGTGTCTTTGGGAGAGGTCCTGCTAGAGGATCGAAACGTCAGACCCTCCTTATTGTTGATACATATTGTGGTGATGAGAGGTAATAATGTGATCGCTGAGTCGAACAACTCAAAAGCATGACCCGTTGTCTGTTCAAGCGCCAGTAATGAATCGGCGATTTTTGCGTTGACGCCCATTTCTGACCCCCCCCCCCCCGCCCTCTCGCGCAAAGAGACCCACCGGTATCCCCCGAGGTTTGAACGCAGACCTCCATTGACTACTGGGCGCAAAGCCTCCGTTCCTTTTCATCTGTGTAGACCACCTCCAGAAAGCCGGAGGTGAGATTTTCAAGCCCCTGCTCCAAATCTGAGGGAGGTTTTCCTCGACGGCTTTTTGAATTGGATGATGAGGGAGATGAGGGAGGAGAGAAAGGTGGGAGGGACAGAGAGAACTTAGAGGGGGCCAGAGAGAGGGGAGGGACATGGAGAGAGGGGGAGCCAGTGGGGACAGAGATCGAGAGGGGAGAGACCGGACAGGGAGAGGGATAGAGAGAGGGACAGAGAGAGAGGGGAGAGGGACAGAGATCTAGGGGAGGGAAGGGACAGAGAGAGGGGGGATGGAGAGAGGGGGACAGAGGGAGGGGACAGAGGTAGATGGACAGAGGGACAGAGAGAGGGGAGAGAGAGAAGAGGGGGAGAGAGGAGGAGAGAGAGGTGGAGAGTGAGTCTGAGAAGAAGAGGGAGAGAGGGGTGGAGGGAGGGGGATGGGGAAGAGAAACAGAGAGATGAGGGAGAGAAAGAGAGGGAGGGGAGATGAAGAGAGGGGAGAGGAGAGAGTCGAAAGGGAGAAAAGAGAGAGACAGACACTGAGACAGCTATAGGGAGAGGGGAGAGAGGGAGAGGTGGAGAGAGAGAGAGAGAGAGAGAGAGAGAGAGAGAGAGGAGAGAGGACAGAAGGAAGGAGGGAGAGTACGTTGGTTCCGACTTTTCGGGCCTAGCAAGACCTTCGTCGATTATTCTTCTTCCTCCTTGTATCTCCTCAACATGTTATAATGCCTTGACGATTTCATCCCCGTATGATCATTCTCAGAGGCAGATACTTGGTCCTGCTCGGTTCGGAACGTCAACCACTCTATTCCTCCTCACTCCTCACATTCTTCCAGTAAACTAGATCAGTAAGCATTTTGAAACTTAAATACGCTATTTCAAGTTTATTTTCAAAATGTAGCGGGCCCGACGTTTCGATCCTAGCAGGACCTTTCTCAAAGCCTGAGAAAAGTCCTGCTAGGATCGAAACGTCAGGCCCACTACATTTTGAGATTTGCATTTTGGTAACTTTAGTCAGTAAGCAGTTTGCAACATTTTTGTATAGATCACTTCAATAAGATAAACGCTAGGTGCATCTCAGATTATGGCTTAGGCTCTGGTCATATTTCTCGTTATATCACCGGCATCTCAAAACATGCGTTTGGCCCCAGTTTCTTGGGGAATACCCTGTACCTATCAAGCCAACAAACCATCAAGTTGCGAAACAAACCATGCACAATTAACCTGATTTACAGGTTTTGGCAGACGGAGACGAAGCCTGAGCCCGAGCCTATAGTAACGATAAGCCTTCATTTGTTTCTTCTTCTGTTTTGGCTGCCACAAATCAACTACATGTATCATTCAGTAATTTCAGTTGCTATTCAGGCTGCATACCGCCCCGTGTTTCGTGACATGAGAATAATTATCGAGTATTTACGGTTGACCTGCACGGTAAATTGGACACACGCAGACCTTTATAGTTCGACATCGTGCATTATAAATCCACGATGTCCCTCTCGACTCCTGGGCATAACACAAACACATAACCGAACATTGATTAGGTTCCTCGCTATCAATTATCCGAGCTATTCATTCACATTATTTTTTTTGGCCGGGAAAGGCTATAACTTTGGCTTCACCCGCTAAAGCCCACAGTTTGTACAGCCGATGACTATAGCAAGTCAACTCGGCTAAAAGGTTTGCGCAACGTTAATGGACGCTCTCTTGTTTGCACATGGCGAAGGTCGGCGGCTGCGAGCACCAACTGACATGCGCGAATCTTCCCATTGGTTTGCCGTCGCCTAGACAACGCGGCCGTCGTCACTCGCTCGCCATTGTCATGCAGACTACCCCCCTATACCCAGTTGCCAAACCGGATTAGCATGAATGCCTGAGTTAGGCAATTAATAAGACCACGGAGCTGCGCAGGTTTTTTTTTTTCTTTCTTTTTTGAGGGGGGTCCCTCCACTGCTGGTCAGCGAAATCCCGCCCATTTGCCTACTTATCTACCTGCCTGCATCATACACAGCCGATGGTTACATACATATAGCATGGAGGTAGGTTTACAGCATGGTTGCGGGTTGCGTGACGCTGGCCTAGTGCTTTGAACGTCACCCATGCATGCATGGATATATCGCTACCCAGCAAGCAAGGTGTGTGGTGGTAAGGGAGGGAGGGGGGTGACTAGTGGGTCACCAAAACACAAAAGCGACCAGATTTGAATGTCAATCGGCTCTGTGCATGCCCTCCGAACGCCCACAATGCCCCGTGCCGCGAACAATGGCCTGCTGGAATGCCACATCCTCCGCTGCGCTCCGTAAGCCTTGTGCTCTTTCTCTTTTCTTCTTTTTTTTGGGTAGTAGGCGAAACCTGTTGACCGCGATCTGATGGTGCTCCGTGTAGTAAAGTACTACCGCCGTGGTGGGCTCGTCGAATTGAAAAGGAAGGGGAGTTTGAGGTGGGGGGAGGGGAGAAAAAGAAAGAAAAAAGAAAGCGAGCTGACTCTGGCTTGTACTGTGCCAAAAGCCAGTGGAGCGTGCACATTTAAGAGCGAATGGTACACGCGGCGTTGGCAGTAGCTTCGCGGGCAGAGTGTAGGACGGAGTCCACAGCGAACCCGACCCACTCCGTTGACGGGGGTAGGTAGGTACGGGCCGGACGTACTACGTGGCCTGTCGTAGGACAAGTCTGCCTTTCATTAGAGTCATCTCCGAAGGAGAGAGAGATCGTCACCGATGTTCTGGACCGCAGGAGCCGAGCGGGTGATCCACCCGGTGGTAGCATCGACATCACCCACCGTCATCACCAAACCCCCGCGTGGTAAGCCGTCAGCGTTTACTTTGTTTTTTTTTCTTCTCCCTAAACCAATCTTATGTAACGTTAATTAATCGCAACGCCCGATAGTAGCCGACGTGACCGATTGCCGCGTTCATGGAATTCCCTGTTCGGCCGACGGCGAGCCAGTAATATATCGAGGAAACTATCCCCAGTTTTGTGACTGATTTTTATTATTTATTTTTTTTACAGTCGAGTAAGGTTCCTGTATCTAACCGCCCATTTTTTTTTTACCATTCTGAACCCAACACGCGATTGTCCGACTGCTGTACACTACAGATAGATTGAATGATATAGAACGCGTGAAGCCATTAGCAAATAAAAAAAACCTAACGTGTTGCAGTGTGCGTGTGTGTATACGTGTGTGTGCGCGCACAGTGTACGGGTGCACGATTGATTGCAATTTGCGTTGGGTGTGCTTACTGACCCGATGTCGCCCATTATTGGTGGGGGCCATAGAATTGAGCGGCGAGTACGCTGTGTGTATAATCATGGAGGAATGATATAGCTGCCACACCGTACCTAATAATGCATAGTCACGGGTGTTACTACGTGGTACCGGTATACTGCACTGTGGAATGTACAGTACACGCATCTCGTGGTGTTTTCGTGTCTCTCAAAGTTGGCCCCCACCGGTCGACAACCACCCACTGATTTTCTTACTACCCATCTGCACCGTCCACAATTTCCGCTGGTCGATGATCAGCATCCATGTTTTTCGCACACACGACCCTCGGGGGCCCCTACGGGTGGTTTTATCACCGCGGTGTGCGCCGGTCGAGGCGGTACTTATAGAGCGGTGGTGTGGTCAGGAGTTTGTTACCGTCTCTCTTCCTCCACGCCCTGTCCATTCAAGGCCCTTCGGTCAGCCTTGACCTATACTATAACACTCCGCAGTATTTTTTATTTCACTCTGTGATACTCAATATCACGGTGGGCAATCAGTACACGGCGATTATTCTAAATACTGTCATTCCGATTGCACTGCATGGGTTTGCATATGGTGGACCGAATGTTTCCTTCCTCCATGGGTGGACGTACCGAGTTGGAAGTTTTGCGGTGACACCATGCGTCGCATCTCTTTTGACGGAGGAATGTGCGGTCATGGTGTGGCTTTGAAAATACCGATAATTTTTTTATTTCAAAGCCATGCACACACTCCTTCCAAACTATACAAACAAACCTCATACCAGTGGACCAATTTAGTGGTTGCAAAAAGCCCTTCATTTGCAATAACTCAAAATTTGTATGAATGTTGAAGAGGCGATCCGCCATTTTCCCGCCTTTTTCGGATTTCCTGGAAAGCATGCGCTCCAATCGCTTTCGGCTTTTTCATTGTTGATGGGAGGGGGATGGTGATTCACCCAAGTGGTCGTGTCATGACGACGGTGTGTCCAATACCCTCCCTTGCTCAGCGCCGCAATTGTTGGTTACGTAATGCCTTTATCGGAACATTTTTTTTGTTGCGGTATGGGGGAAATAATCCCTTTGCACGTCCGTAGTACATGGGGTTTTTTTATGGGTCTTCTTCCTTCGGCAACAGTTGGTGGTATGCGGTAGTCGTGGCACTGCGTGCGTGCAGTGTACATTATTATGTACTACATGTATGCATGTACCTGTACATAGAAAATTAACCTCGTCGTCATTGTCACTGTGCGTGGCTTGTTTAGCAACGGCGCTGTATTGATTTTTTGGGGGGCCACAGCCCTCGAAACACACGATATACGATATCTGCATTTTTGTTGTGCCTTGATTTGAAACTGGTGCTTTTTGGGGTTGTATCTTTCGCTTCACAACCACCCCCCGGCCCCACGTACGATCAATATGGTAAATATGACTCTCCATACGCTATGGGGTGAAAAAAAAATTGCTCTCCTGTATACATAGAACACACCCCGGCTTATCTTTTATCACAAAAGAGGAGGAAAGAGAGACCTTTGCCCCGGCCGGCCGTTAATACACCTGGTACGGGTTGTGGCTTATAGTTATAGATGGCTATAGCGTATTGCGCGCACAGTCCTCCATGCACACGCACCGACTCTCGGGCCTTCGTTACGGGCGGTAAATACCACGCTTCCCCGCCCCAAGGTCAGTTCACACGATCGCTGTCCGATCGAGTTCGTCGGCGTCCATTGCTTGAGCCATGTAGTATAGTTCGTACGTAGTGGACCATGGTTTGGTGGTGTTTTTTTTTCGTGTCCGCTCCTCTTGGTTCGATTCGGGTTGATTAGCTTGGTGTGGGTTTGTGGTGGTGTTGTTTTGTTGAGTGGCGTGTTATTCTAGGATGCTGGTTCTGATCGAAGAGCTGGAATTATTTTGTGGAGTTCAGGGTTCACACGTTTTCGTATGCGGCCGGGTGGTGTCACACACATGCATGATCCAGCTCTGCCTTCGTGTCGGCATTCTGTCGTCAGCACATCGGGGTTTTTAGGTGGTATCTGCCAGTGTCGATGTCCTCTCAACAGGCGAGATGGTTTCTTCGTCTTCTTCCTCTTCGAGCGAGTGACGAACAGGCAAGATGTTGGCATAGCTGCTCGCTTTTTTTCAGCTGTGCCTACATACTGCCATTTTGTCGCTTTTTGCACTTGCGCCAAGGAGTTCGACCGTTGCGCCAATTTTAATTCCCCGTGTTTGCCGACGTTCCCCTCGAGTGGAGACTAGTTTGCCCCTCGGGCCAGGAGATGGGTGGTTTTTTCTGCTATTTTTGTTTGCGAGTACACAGCCCGGGAACAATACAGCTGAATAGTCCTTTGGTGCACCCAAGGCCCGTCTTCTTACTTGCTTGTTTTTCTCTCTCTCTCTCTCTACCTGGCACACACACACACATAGCTAGCTTTATTTGAACATGGCTGGTTCGATAGGTGTGGCTTGTGAGCTCAGCGTTACGTAACTTTATTAGAATGTCAAAGCGAGGTGGTTTGCGAGGCTCCGTGGCACAATCGACTGGCTCTTGACAAAAAAAAAGCCCCTGCACTGTAGACGGAGTCGATCTTGGATAGACGGGAAGAAGGCGTCTTCACGCACGCAAACCGCGCTCACCAGACGCGCTGGGGGTGCAGGAAAGGCAAGATGTTGGCATAGCTGCGTCGATCTGTGAGAGCCAGCTGTTCCAACGTATTGCCATTTCTTCACATCTCCCGAATTCTACAATTATTGGTGCGACGTTGGAGCGTCCACGTTACTGCTAGCTGTCTTCGAGGAAGATTCTTTTACTGGAGGGCACGCTGGTCTAACGATCCTGATAATGTCATGTACATGTACAGTGTGGCACTGTCCACACGTAAACGTACGCAATTTCCGACAGCAGCTTCGGGGAGATGGTACAGTACGTAACAACTCATCGGAACCAATCGATGTTGGCTCCTGTCCTGGGTCGGCACTTCTTCCAGCGTGTCATTCGCCAGAGGGAGGGAGAGGTAGATCTGGATTCTCACGACTCGGGAGCAGCGGGTGTGGAGAAGGCAAGATGTTGGCATAGCTGTTGGCGTCTCGCTAATAGCTCAGCTGTGCTCACATACTGCCATTTACGCACTTGTCTCATGCAGCTCAATATTCAAGGTCGTTCGGATGGACCCCCCCCCCTCTACTGACGAGATTGTAACAAGTTTAAACTATGTGGTTATGTGGTATACTGTTGCTGCATTTATCGATGCTGTTGTATTTCACTAGATACATCATACAACCATGGAGGATCCATTTTGAATAGACCTACCTCAGACTAGCGTCAATAGCCAGTTTTTCTTCACGACCTTATTAATATTAGTTCCCCGTCGTCCCCACAGTACCACTACAGCTCTACAGTCTACATGCTTGTCAAAGCTATGCAAATGGTCACGGTCATTTGGAAAGTGTACTTGTACACGTTTTGGTAAAGTCTTGTACATGTAGGCTCTGTTTTGTAAAGTTATGATGTACACTTGCACACGTAGGCATAAGTATACTTGTACATGTATTTGGTAAACTTTCCTTGTACTTGTACTATGTGTTTTGTTTTGATAGTTGTATTTGCACCATTGTTATGTAAGTGCGCAGTGTTTCCGAAACGTTGCGTCTACTCTTGGTGCCGTTTTCCCCTGGTACCCGGTATCACCGCAAACTGAATGTGAACGAAAATCAAGCGAGGGCCGCTCCAAATTTTCGCTTGCTGCATATGTATAGGCCTTTTCCAAAACCCGGCTTAGTCTTCGGCTCCGGCTTCGTCTCTTTTATCCAAAAGCTGAAAACACAAGTTTGGTTCCTTCGAAGCTTTTAATTATTTTTTTCAAAACTCAGTTTTACATTCAAAAACGATCCATGCAGAAGGCCTTCCATTTTCATGCCTTGTCAAATAAGTGCACTTTAAAAATGGATGAAAAAATATCTCCGTGTCCGAAACGGGCTTCCGGAGCTACGGCTAGGACCAATTGTCTTCGCATCTCCGTGTATTCCCAATATGGGGAATACCTAGACTTAAACGCCCATTTCGGACGAGGCCTATGGCTGAACAACGTGAATAGTGTTGCATTGTGGGATCACTATGCAAGAAGTGGGGTGGATTGTGGGATCGCCTGGACCAAGGTCGAGGCGCAGAGCATTGTGGGATGCCTGAGGAAAGGTGTGGAGGGGGTTTGGGGTTCTGTTATCAATGGTGTACTAAGGGCGCGGCGGGGTTTGCATTTGGGTCTATGGAAAGAAGCTGGAGGGATTAACCCTTGTGTTGTACATCACACCGAGGCCGGACAGATAATCCTTTTTAAAGACCCGAGTTCAATAGATGTTCATGTCAATCCCAAGCCTAAGTACATGTACATTGCATGTAGTTCGTTGCCTCCATGTTACCAGTAGGCCTACATTATGAAATATCCCGTGTGACAAGTTGACAACACAACAGTGGTCCTGCATAATTGATAAACTTGTTCATCAATTAGACTGGCCCAGTCCCTAATTTCATATGGCTGCTTAACTCCCCCACACAACATTGGTCGAGGTCAAAGAATAGCATCCATACGTTGTCTGATCCAACATATGCATGGAATAGCAACCTGTCAAAATGTCAGCTCAATCCGCCCACAGTCTCGAGAAAATCGTGAAAAACGCTTCATTTGTTTCACGAAAATGCAGCATTCAACGCCGTACTGTTGCGAAAAATAGTTTAGATCTCGGTGAGACGTAAACTATTTATTTTACTCTTTTCTCCCAAAATACACCATTTTAGGCAGAAATATTTCAGTGAAAGGTTTCTACTATAACGATCTTCAAACTATAAGTTTCATGTAAATCTGTGAACATTTCTATTTGTCGGTCACACCAACGTTGTGTAGGGGCTTTAAGCGTAAAAATCTGCTAAGCAAGAATTTTATTCCCTGGTTTAGACGAGTTTGCCAACCAGATTTCACTCGATGCTTGCTGCACTAACCCCCTTGACTTGTATTCTTAAATATGAATTTCCAATATCAGTGTGCTTCGGATGAAGTAACGAGTGGAACTTTGGCTGGCATTCTGATTCTATTGAGGAAGGTCTTTCATGTTTCAGCAATGTTTTGAACTGAGCGGCTTGAAATTAACCCCTATACTATAGGTGAAGTGTCGAGTCGTTTCCAAAATAAATCTTGACTTACGAGTGTAAATTGAACTCCAGATACGAATCAGTCCTGTGTTAAGGATTTGGCGTATTGGGTCAAGTGGTTGCTTTGACTACAGTCCAGTTGAAGGCCCACCCCCTCTTCCACCCAACGTTGTAATACGTTATGACCGTTATCATTATCACTTGTCTCGTCACTAGGAAATGTACTGCCTGAAACCACAACCAATTCAATCCACACGACTTTCGAAAATCAAATACGAAATGGCCTTCAATGTTTATTCTCGATGTCTAAGATACACGCAATTAGTGAATTACAATTCAGGTCTTATCGGCAAATGCAGACATTGATTTTCCGATTTATTGTATAAGTTTGTGAAATTTATCAAACCGTGTGGCATTTATTCTTCTTGTTTTATATTTCAAATTTTACGTAAGTTACGAATACGTAACCAGCCTCTTTTCAATTCAGCTTATCATGATGATCGAATGGACGGAAAATCGCACATGCAAAATGAATAGCAAGATTTTTACATTTTACATTTCAAATTCTCTTAGGTCTCCCTTGTATTTAATTGGTATATTTTGTCTTAAAATTTAGTGGGCCTGACGTTTCGATCCTAGCAGGACCTTTCTCAAAGGCAGAGTGCCTTTGAGAATGCCACTCTGCCTTTGAAAAAGGTCCTGCTAGGATCGAAACGTCAGGCCCACTAAATTTTAAGATTTGCATTTTGGTAATTTTAGTCAGTAAGCAGTTTGCAACATTTTTGTATATCACTTCCGGTATATTTTGTATGTATGTTTATTTTCAAACTTTAAAAAAAAAATTGGCAATCTTTATAACATGGGCCTAATGTATGCCGCTTTCGGTAATTTGATTATCAATTAGTTTTGATGTATATAATTTTTGAAAATCAGACATTTTAGCCTAATCAATTTTTATAATGAAACGTCAGGCCCACTAAATTTTGAGATTTGCATTTTAGTAAGTAAGCAGTTTGCAATATTTGTGTATATCAATTTTTATAATGAATAAATAAGTCATTTTTTTCAATCATTTTTTTTTTCAAAGTTATTTGTTCGACTAAACTTATGGAATACATGCACTGTATAATCATTTGCTTTAGTAAATTACAAAAATGTTGCAAACTGCTTAGTGACTGCAAATCTCAAAATTGGGTGGGCCTGACATCTCGATCCTATAGCAGGACCTTTCTCAAAGGCAAAGTGACCAGTCACTTTGAGTACGGTCCTGTTCGGATCGAAATTCGAAACGTCAGGCCCACTCAATTTTGTGATTTGCATTTTGGTAAACTTCGTGACAAGTCTCTCTGCCTTTGAGTCTGAGAAAGGTCCTGCTACTACTAGGATCGAAACGTCAGGCCCACTCAATTTTGACGTTTGCTATTTAGTGTTAATTTTTGTTTCAAACTACGGTATTCTAAATGGTGCCAAGAACTCGTGATCGCCCCAACCAATATCGGTCTCTATTAATTCAGTGAGAGAGTATCACCGTCTCCATTTGGGTTTTACTCATCTGCAGTTCTGGCGAAACGGCTCCGCAAATATCTTGAGCAAATTTGCATCCAGCGAGGGTGTTTGCGCCAAACTGTACGTATTGCGCAGAGTTACGTAACCGGCATCTTTTCAATTCACCCTAACATACCAAGTTGAATGGACAGAAAATCGCACATGCAAAATGAATAGGAAGTCGTGTTCAATTCTTTCTTTATTTTTCAAATGCAATTAGGCCTAGGGCCTACTCACTACTTCAGAGGGCCTTACGTTTCGATCCTATCGGAAGCTCTTTCATAGTTATGAGAAATGAACTTTGTATAATTATGAATACAAAAAACTGTTACAAACTGCTCACTGACGAAAATGACCTGCAATACATAAATCTCAAGAGTTAGAGGGCCTGACGTTTCTATCATAGCAGCACCTTTCTCAAAGGTAAAGGGCTTTGCCTTTGAGAAAGGTCCTGCTAGGATCGCAACGTCAGGCCCTCTAACTTTTGAGAAATGTATTTGGCCATTTTATTACTCTTATTATTTTATTACTCTTCATAACACAACCAAATGGTTCTCGATCACCATGTCAGCCTATGATATTGTTGAATACTTGTTCCTGTCAGTTCAATTTAAAAAAAAGTATGGGATTCTTTTCTTTTTTTTCAAATCGTGATCAGAATTCGTCCCGTCCTGAGGTTCCAGTCTTGGTAGCTGCGAGAAGGAAGGCGTAGATTTCCCGCACACTGGTCGTGGGTCCCCATGCGTCGATGACCCGACCCTGCCTGTCCACCAGGTATTTCCAGAAGTTCCACGTCGGCTCCTTTCCCGAGGCATCTGAAAGAGCGAGAGGGAGAGAGTCTACGAACTGGATAACCATAGGGACACTATTTTGGGTGAAACTGGACCTCTAGATGTGTTTAAAGACTCTACGGCCTCTACCCATTAGACTTGTATGACTCGTGACTGGGACTTGAGTCCTAGCCGACTCGTTTATTTTCCACGACTCGACTTTCGTGACTTGCAACTCGATGAAACCCGGCAACAGCATTCTTCCCGGAGGTCATTCCTCCTGATGTTTTGGATATTCTGATTGGCCAACGTCAGAGTATAGAGCCTACATGAGTAAACATGTGATGATGTAATGACAATTGACCAATCAGACTAAAGCCGTGTCCGCACTGGACTTATTTTTTACCGAGCCCGTGGGTAACATTCCAATGGGTAAATCTTCCCGGCGTCCGCACTTGGACTTTTCGACTCGGGTAAACTATCCGAGACGATCGGTAAAACTAAGCGACTATGTGCATGTACTCTAGGTACACAAACACGTTGTTACCCTGCGCCCGCCCGAGTCTTGCATACAGTAATGTAACGTGCGGGGCGCCGGATGTGATTTTTTACCGAGACGTTTACCGAGACGTCGTGTCCGGATTGGACTTATCGACTCGGTTAAACTGACCTGGTCAATTGAACCGGGCAGAAGTTGGTCGGTTATACTACCCACTGGAGTCGGGTAAGTGACCTGGGAGGAAAACGTCATGGGCTGCCGCACTGGACTTAAAATGGTCAATTTACCCTTAGTTTACCCATTTTTTAAGTCCAGTGCGGACGCGGCTTAGGGGACCGGCAGAATACCATCTGCGGGAAGAATGCCGTTGTCGGTTGATATAACCCCCTACCAAAAAAAATCAAATAATGATTGCCCTCAGCGACACTCAAGCAGGCTAATAAGATGTACTGAAATCGGAAGCGAGCGCCCTTTTCCCAGTATTGCATTGGGATACATGGGTTTATGACATTTGCATTTTGGTCATTTTAGTCAGTAGGCAATTTGATTTTTTTAAAAATAGTTTTAAGGTTTGTTTTGACACCGGAGGGTTTCGCTCGACGTTTCGAACAGTGCGCACTGTTCGTCTTCAGGAAGAAAATTGAAGACGAACAGAGCACACTCTTCGAAACGTCGAGTAGAACCCTCCGTTTCTTACCAGAACCGCACTCGCTCACAAAAGAGCCATTCCTGTCCGTGGTGTCACCGCAAACCTTCGAATATGTCTGTATTATTGTAGAAATTCTTAAAGGTAATAATATTTGCAAAGTAATGTATAAAGTATAAATGGTGAACTGGAATTTTGTGGATTATAATCTGTATATATTTTGTCGTGTCGTAAACGGTGATGTAGTGATACTTGATATTCTGAATATGCATTTTTATTGTATTTTTAGCACGAGAGCAATTTGTATTGTGTATTTTCTATTCGCAAATAGCAATAACTGAAATAAATACTTACATAAATGGTGCAAACTGCTTACTGACTAAAATTAGCAAAATGCAAATCTTTAAATATTTAGTGGGCCTGACGTTTCGATTCTATAGCAGGAGCTTTCTCAAAGGCAGAGTGATACTTTAAAAAGCCGCGTTTCCATGGCACTGGACTTATTTTGGGCAAAGTAACCGAGACTATGGTTACTTTTCCCATAAGTCGAGTGGAAACGGCCCAGTTAAATTTCGTCTCGGTAACTTTAACCAAGCCGAATGGTTACTTTTACCGGCCAACCCCTGCCCACTAGTAAAAGTGACCAGGTAAGTTTAGCCGAGCCGATTAGTCCAGTGGAAACGCACCACTCGGTAAAACGCAACTCGGCGTACATGCACTGTGCAAACATTATTGTTTTGCCAGCTCGGTTACTTTAACCATGGTCTCGGTTAAATTGACTGACTCGAAAGTCCAAGTGGGAACGACGGTCAAATTTGACCATTGTAAATTTAACCATCGTCTCGGTTAAATTTTAGTCCAGTGGAAACGCGGCTTAAAGCCCCAACACAACATTGGTAAGGACGAAAAACAGAAATGTTCACAGATTTACATGAAACTTATACAGTTTGAAGATAGTTAGAGTAGAAACCTCGCACTTAAATATTTCTGCCTAAAATGTTATATTTTGGGAGAAAAGAGTAAAAGAAATCGTTTACGTCTCACCGAGATCTAAACTAGTTTTCGGTACAGTACGGCGTTGAATGCTGCATTTTCGCGAAACAAATGAAGCGGTTTTCACGACTTTCTCGAGACTCGGTTGGCGGATTGAGCTGAAATTTTCACAGGTGTGCTAATTCATGCATATGTTGGATCGAACAACAATGGATGCTATTCTTTGACCTCGAGCAATGTTGTGTATGGGCTTTAAGGCTACATAAATAAATGAATACGCTCGAGTGTGGTAGACCTTACCGATCAGATACTCGTAGGCCGGATGGGCGTGCGGTCCCAGCACGTCGATCTTGCCGAAGACGGGGAAGGTGGCGCCGTAGGTCTCCCGGGCGAAGGCCCGCACCTCCTCGGCGGTGCCGGGCTCCTGGCCGCCGAACTGGTTGCAGGGGAAGGCCAGGACGTGGAGGCGCTCGGCCATCTCGGGCTGGCGGCCCAGCCAGACCAGGTCCTCGTAGTGACCGCGCGTGTAGCCGCACTCGCTGGCCACGTTCACCACCAGGGAGGGCTGCCATTATACGGGGACAAGATGGAATAGGTCAAACGCAAAAGTTGTGAAAGAGCGGCTTCTTACGGCTCGCGTAATTATTTTTTTCGTAGGAGGGTTAGGGGCACTTTTCATAGATTATCATAAATGTGCGTGTCAAATTGTTTTAAAAGAAAATTACGACACAAGATTACGATTTATGATAATTGCGCCTAACCCTCCTACGAAAAAAAATACGCTTACGGTTCCCTTTCGAAAAAAAAACGACCGAGCTTGCTGCTTCGGCTCCGGCTTGGTCTCAGCTATAGCAAATCTCGATAAGTCAAACTCTGATAACTCAAAACTCCTGGTTAGTCAAGCAAGGATTCTATTCCCTTCGGTAGTAAAACAATGGTACATCCTCTCTTTACTCAAAGCTCTGCTAAAGGGATAACATCACATTGGTCGAGGTCTAAAGAATACCATCCATATACGTTGTGTGATCCAACATATGCATGAAATAGCCCACCTGTGAACATTTTAGCTCAATCAGTCAACCGAGTTTCCAGAAAAAAAGAAAAAAAAACCGCTTCGTTTGTTTCCCGAAAATGTGGCAACTTCGACGTCTGTAAAAGCTCCTACACAACATTGGTAAGATTGAAAAAATAGACATTGGTCGAGGTCAAAGAATAGCATTCATACGTTGTATCAGACAACATATACATGAAATAGCACACCTCTGAAAATATTAACTCAATCCGCCAACCGAGTCTCGAGAAAGTAGTGAAAACCTGCTTCTTTTGTTTCGCGAAAATGCAGCATTCCGACGAATTGTTCTCCAAATATACTGTACTCGGACTGTATTGTTACTGAACTGAATATTCATATGCGAAACCAAGGAAACGCGCGCATTTGATTGGTCAATGTCGCTCCCCGTAGACCCCGTGTACTTGAAAAACTGCAATCGCTCGCGGCCAGCGGGCTGTACCCACGTATAAGACGCACATCCAAGTTTCCATTTATCCGGCGGTGGAAAATAAACTAGAATCCGCCTATAGGCAGGAATTTACGGTATTCACGGACTGCCTCGGTTTCGCTACACTCCTTTGAATGGGCGATCTGTACAAAATGGCGGCGCCCTGCTCCCGCTGGTCCATAGGACGTTGCTACCTTGCCCGAGGGACATCGGTGGAGCAACGCGCTAACTTCCTGATGGGCAATTGTGTTTGGCATTCCCTCGTCCGACGCCGGGCAGACAAAATTGGTCTGGCATGCGCGATGACGGGTTGTTAAGGTTTATAGGTTTAGTTGCATGCAGCGTCATCGGATGCCGAGTTTTCAGTAACAAGCGCATTAGAATCGCGAAGACTAATACTTCCATTTCTTACCATGGGCCCTTAGAGATTTGAAGGTTTTCATGGTGAATGAGTAGGTTTGCGAAGAGACCATGTAAAATTTCTCTTTGTGAGCATGTGTGGTTCTGAAAAGAACCGGAGGAACTCTGCTCGTATTCAGGAGACTGTTTTCCAAAACCCGGCTTTGTCTCCGTTTCTTTGGTCCATTTTAAATTATACAAGGCATGAAAATGGGAGGCCTTTGGCTTGATTTCAGCTTTTGGAGAACAGAGACGAAGCCGGAGCCGAAGCTTAAGCCGGCTTTGGGGAAAGGTTCACGGCCACAACCTCTTACGTGGTATTTCCACCATGCGAACCTTCAAATCTTATCAAAAATCAAGGTATATAATGATAGGCCTATGTCTATAGATATAAAACATTGTGTATGATTACAGTGAATGGCTCTTCAAATGCCGCTCAGTATGCATCATTCGTTTGAAATTTGCATAGAGTTGCTGTACACAGAACATGTTAAATGAGATTTCAAGGTTTGCATGGTGAGAATAGCAGGATAAATAGGTTTGCGGAGACACCATGTAAATTCTCTTTTGTGAGTAAGTGTGGTTCTGAAAAGAACCGGAGGAACTCGACGTTTCGAACAGTATACTCTGCTCGTCTTCAGGAGAATGCTGGATTCCAACTGGGAGTGGGGCTATGTGGAGAGGGATCCTGGTGAGAGGATTAGCTCAGTGAAGGGTGAAGGCGGGAACTGTAAAGGCGGGAACAAGGGATGCTACACAGAACATGTTCAAAAGTTAGTGGGCCTGACGTTTCGATTCTTTCTCATATAACATGATGTTTGCGTCGAGGAGAATGTAATTCAATTGGGTTTTGGACCTTTCTCAATAGGATCGAAACGTCAAGCCCTCTAACTTTGGTGATTTGTGTATTGCGAGTCATTTTAGTCAGTGAGCAGTTTGCAACAGTTTTTTTTTATTTAAGATCAGAACATCTCAAAATTTAGTGGCCCTGACGTTTCGATCCTAGCAGGACCTTTCTCAAAGGCAGTCTCTCACTTTCTCAAAGGCAGAGTAATTTTAGTCAGTCAGCAGTTTGCAACATTTGTGTATATCACTTTAAGTTCAGAACATGTTCGAATGTATTTTCATGGGCCCGTCTAGATTCATTGCATAGCTGTTGTAAGGAGAGGTTCATGGTAAAAAATGTTTGACGCTAATATCCATGGCTTTCCGAACAAAATACCCACGCCATTCAAGATGCGCAGTGACACATTTTTAAAAGAATCTTCGGCGAGCGCTTGAGGTAAGCCGTTCAGGTTTGAATAGGCTACATACACTCTATGGGTGAAACCTCCCATTGTTTCACCTCGCGTTGCTCTTGGGTTATGCATAGAAGCCACAACGCAGTCACCATTGACCACAGGCAAACCCTTGCGTTGAAAAGCGACATCGATTAAAAGGAACTCGAGGCGGGCGGGGGGGGGGGGGATTCTTGCATTTCTAAGCAAAGCATTAAAGCGCCAAGGAAAGCCGTGGGGAGGGAGGATTTGGAGAGATGTGGTTAGTTGGTGGATTAAAGGGATTTGGATCCAAAGAAACTCAAAACAGACTGCGACAGCGTACATTCCAGGCATCTCCAGGCATATACATAATGATTATATTCATATTTCTTGTAATCTTAAATCAGGAGATCTTAAAATTTAGTGGGCCTGACGTTTCGATCCTAGCAGAACCTTTCTCAAAGACAGAGGGACAAGGACAAAACAGGAAGGGGAAGAGAGTGAATAGGACAGTTTCCTAAGTTGAAAGAAACAGGTGGGGTTATTCATGTTAATAAGAGCAAAAAACAAGAGACAAACACAGAACATAGACTTGAATACCAACGAACGGACAGCAACACTTACATACACACGTAGACAGGTCAGCAAGGAGGATCACCACGAGGGGATACAGCAACATTTCCTGTTTCTTTCAACTTAGGAAACTGTCCTATTAACTCTCTCCCCCTTCCTTCGTGTACATGTATCTGTTTTGTCCTTTTTCACTCTGCCTTTGAGAAAGGTCCTGCTAGGATCGAAACGTCAGGCCCACTAAATTTTAAGAATTGCTTTTTGGTAATTTTAGTCAGTAAGCAGTTTGCAACATTTGTGTATAAATCTCACCTTAAATAAGGAAGTTATATCTAGACATCAAAAGAGTTGCCATTCTTTTGATAGCGCTGTTTTTGAAGAAAAAAAATGGCAAAGAAAATGTTGCCTGGACGGGAACCCGAGACCTCTGGTTTTGCGTACCGGCGCTCTTGCCATTGAGCTATCCAGCCCTTAGATCTAGATGACGGCCTTCCCAGGTAGTCAACTATAGTTTCCGTGGTGGGGTGGGGTTATTAATTTATTTAATTTTCACGTGGACACACCTCCTTTGTAGCAGTTTGGGAAAACTAATTCTATTTCACAACGCCGTGGTTAAAAATAAAATAAATGAAAGCTACTTAAGTTATGGGCCTATGAATGACGGTTCGTTCATCATCGGAGGTTCCTTGTCAGAATCCTTGATCTTAAAACATGATAAGTATCTACAGTATTACTGTATCCTTTGTGCCCTTTAAAACGATATTTAAATCTCAACTCCAGTATGCAAAAACACTAACAAGCAAACGAGCTGCCACGGGTACGAGTTGGCACGGGTAGGCCTACTACGAATTAATTGACCAAAATGGGTACGAGTTGATCGTACAGGTGGGTTTGGTTTCCGTACAGATGTGTACTTATTCTTCCGTCATACTACATCAGTACATGTACTGTACATCCTTCCTATGGGGGGAGTTATCATTATCCTAACGTATGACCTGACGATAACTGTGCAATTTGTGTAAGCGTGGAGGAATAAGTGAAGTCTGTAAGTTTTAACGTCTAATTCTAAAACCCTGTCACTGTAACGCTGATGAATAGGCCTAGTAAGTGAGTTTGGAAAACATTTTATCAAGCAGCTAGATTATTGAGTAAACTACCTCCATGCTAATACCATGCTTTTTATGTTCGGGCTTGTATTACTAATACTACAGTATTTATTATTAGGCATGCAAAATAGTAATGTGGTTAACGTTAACGCGGTGGGATATGTGGCGCAGAAAAGGAATGTTGAATTGAACAACCTTTCCCCTGAACACCGATAAGGGAATCTCCCTGCCATTTGTGCCGTCGACCCTGAATGAATAAAAGTCGGTATAGGCGTGGGCAAGTGCAGGGAAGTTCCAAACGGCGAGGAAAGCGTACAAAATGCAGAGAAGTTCCACGCTTCTCAGCCACGTCAAAACTACAGTGGGGGCTGCCATCTTGTTTTATGAACTCTCCACGCGGGCGAGACTTGCAACGAGATTTGTGAAGTTGCGACAGCAATTTCAATCATCTCTTCAAAAATATAAAACAAATATAAATAGTAAAGACTACAATCATTTAAAAGAAATATATGTCATTGATTCTAGATATAATTTTACCCAAAAAGAAGAATTCCGAGCGTTTTTCTTGTGTTTAACACTGACTGACCAATCAGTGAAAGGCACTCGGCATTCTTCTCGAACCAATCACAACGCGCGACATTTAAATGCCTCTACACAACAATCAACAAGAGTGAAATACTCACGCGTCGTGCTGTGCAGGAAAGCTATCTCTGTCATTCTTCTGCCGGGTAATTTTGCTTTTTGTGGTCCGCGAATCTCACTTTTCTATGCACATTGTATCAATGTGTTTTATTTAAATGTATCCCATAATGTATTTGTGGCTTCGCTGCTTATTGTATCGTCATTTCTAGTGGTTTTGCGTTACAAAGTTTGACTTGTTTTACTTAATCGATTGAGCTTGACTCGAAGTCGAAACCTGTTGAACCCATGTTGATTTTTGTTAAAAAGCTTGAGTTTATCAGCTCAGTTTGAATTGCTTGTATCAATTATAATTATATAACTGAAGTGTCGCTTAGGCTGTTTTTCCCTTTGCCTAGTCTTACCATGCTTAGTCCAAGTAATTACTTGGAAGTTGGACCAGACTCAGACAATTGTCACACTTTTTTTATCGAATGTAGTCACCCGTCCCTCAAAATTTCAAAATTCGATAAAAAAAAGGGTGACTTGTCGGGTCCACGCTACTCGGACTATTCTTAGTACTAATGACTACGACTTTAGTTCTAGGGGAAACCGCTTGCAAATATATTTTAATATTTATTTTAAATTATTTTTTAAAAAGTTACTAGTTACTAGTTTTACTACAATACTAGTGCTTATATTACGTAAGTAATGATAAGTATATTAATTTCTCAAAATTGTTTTGCTCATTCAATGTTGTCACAAATGTTAGACTGCCTGTATAAAATTAATAACTGCATGTTGTAATCGGTAACCTTGTAATCTGGGTAACTATCTGGAGAAAAAAAATTGCTGTGTTTTTCCTCAACAATTTTGTAATTTCAGCACGGCAAGATAATTTTTTTTTCAGCAAAACCAGACTGATAATTTCTGTATATTTCTGTCTCCACAGAAGCGTTACGTGATACACTCAGTTTTAACAGACGAGCGGGACTTCCCGATTTCGGCCATGACCCACCTGAACTTTGACACGGACGTCGGCAGCCTGCTTAGGCTGGACGGTCCCATGGGGGGGCCGGCCATGCGCTGGCAGCGCAAGGCCACGGAGACGCCGGCCTGCAACACCTCCATGAACCGCAGCATGAACCGCAGTCTGAGCAAGAGCCTGGGCAACATCAGCGGCATCATGTCGCCCCTGAAAGGCGCCAACGTCTCCGTCAGCAAGACGCCCTCCAAGAGCAAGACGCCCAAGCGATCCAAGACACCAGGTGCGGCAATAGACCTGCAGTCGATTTTCACCAAACTCATCGCAACTTGCGATCAATTGCAAGTAGATGAGCGATGCGCAGAAACAATACATGGCCTTTATCATTATCAGTATTACAGCTTACGATGGGTTATCCATCGTAAAGTGAGTTACGGTACGTACAATGCATTCGATCGTAAGGATTAGTGAAATCCAACAGTGAGTTATGTACAATGCATCGTAAGGCTTAGTAGAATCCAACCCTAGGCCCAATATCATAACTCTGCTTAATGGAAGAATTCATTTCATGGAACGCATAAGCAAGGATTGGGCACTTAAAGCCCCTACACAACATTGGTCGAGATCATAGAATAGCATCCATACGTTGTCTGATCCAACATAAGCATGAAATAGCATACCTGTGAAAATTTCAGCTCAATCTGCCAACCGAGTCTCGAGAAAATCGTGGAGAAATGAGTAAAAGGAATAGTTTACGTCTTACCGAGATCTAAACTATTTTCCGGAATAGTACGGCGTTGAATGCTGCATTTTCGCACTCGGTTGGCGGTTTGAGCTGACATTTCCACAGGTGTGTTATTTCATGCATATGTTGGATCTGACAACGTATGGATGCTATTCTTTGACCTCGACCAATGTTGTGTAAGGGGCTTTAACCTCAGCCTCAACATTTTGAGGGGAAATCCCCGATTCACCGGTGCCAACGAGACACGGCCAAGAAGAAGGTCCAATCCTCTCTCTGGTGACCGAGTGTTCGAGAACCACAAAATTTAGATCTCGGCTCAACCAATCTTCATCGTCAAATTTTAGGTTTGTAATTTTTTTGTTTTTTTCATTCTTGACTGCAGGCAAGACTCCCTCTAAGGCCCCGGTCGGCGACCGCTTCATCCCCAATCGCAGCGGCACCAACTTTGACGTGAGCTCCTTCAAGCTCCTGAACGGCTCGGTCCTGGCCAACCAGGAGAACCAGGAGCAGCTCCAGAGCCCGCAGAAGTTGGACTTCTGCAAGACCATGGCCGAGAACCTGAACGGAGACCTGCTCAGCGCCAAGATACTGTCCTACAAGAGCAAGCCTCCCGTGGCGCCCGAAGGTGAGCCAGTTTTTTTTTCTTCTGAAAAATGGTTGAATTGCTTCCGGACTGTATGGCGCCCCCCACCCCGGCAAAGACTAGTTGGCTATTTAGGGAGGCCAGAACACACGCCACCATCTAACTGGGCTAGATAGCTCAGATGGTACTTCAAGAGCACTTTTTTTTTTATGAATGTCGCCCAACACAAGGCCTCAAAAGGCCACTCAAGGTGAGGGCTAAAAGAAAGTCTAATAAAAAAAAAATCAGTCTAAAAGAATCAGGAACATGATAGATCAGGAGGAAGAAAGATGCGTGTTTACGTTTCATAAACTGGTAGTGGTACGCGGTCAAAGTTTTCTTTGCAAATTTTTCAATTACTTCAGTAATATGTAAAAATGTTGCAAACTGCTCACTGACTAAAATGACGAAAAAGCGAAGATCAAAACATTAGGAAGGACTGACGTTTCGATCCTAGCAGGACCTTTTCTCAAAGGCAAAAACCAGAATTTGTATGTTCTGCCTTTGAGAAAAAGTCCTGCTCGGATCGAAACGTCAGGTCCTCCTAATTTTTAAAGTTTTGAATTTAACCGGGACCGTCCTCGGCGAGCTGCTGATGTCTGCCTCAAAGGCTCGTCCCTCTAACCTCGCAACCCCGGCCCCACCTCCTGATTTCATAAAAAGCCACAAATTAGTAACGATTAGATAATACCATATTAAGCATATACCCCTCCTGATGTAGAATTAACAAAAGAGTGTTAACCACCCTCCGAACCCAGGCGCCATCTATGTTTTGAAATAAATCAAAGCAAGCCTCACACATTTTTTTTTAACTAGCCCTTCGGGCTAGTAAATTTAGTTTTTTGCAAGCCCGCAGCAAGTTTTTACTAGCCCTGTATAATTGATATTGAATTTAACACAAGGTTATTTTTAGTAATATTAGGTCAAGTAAAACAAATTATTAGTTTCTACTTTTTCATCCCCGCCTTTATCGTTTTCTTTTGCCGCCACACTGCTGTCTTCTTTTTACCAGTCCGCCGTGCTAGCAAAGTGGGTCATTTTACTAGCCCACATTTATGACCACAGTGACCGTCGGGCTAGTGCTAAGGTCGAGCCCTGCAAAGATTCTTTTGGACAATGATAAGGTTGACGGTAATGATGGTAGCATTGTTACTGATGATGTTGTCTTCCGTTGCATCAATTTGATCTTCACACTCTTCTCTTTTTCTTTGTTTGGAGCAGGGTTTCAGAACAACCTGCGCATCTTGTACAGTCAGACCAAGACGCCTGGTTCGACCAAGAAGACCACCAGGCACATACCCCAGGTCCCCGAGAGAATCCTGGATGCGCCGGACATTCTTGACGACTACTGTAAGCATTCACTATCCACTGTCAGTCAGTGCCTCATCACTTTGCACCGGGACCTCCGAATCCAGGCACCACTATTGTCTAAGTTTTAAACAGAGACACTTTCCAGCCTACCACAAAACAATACGTATCATAACCAAAGCACACAGACGTCCGATTGTGCCACGTATTGATTTTTTTCACAGGAATTTTTTATCAAGCTTTGAAAATGGCACATTATCAATTAATGTTTGTCAGTGTTTAAAGAAAAAAAAGTTCCCTCATTAAATCAAGCATCTTCATTTCAACATTGCAGGGCTCGACCTTAGCACTAGCCCGGCGGTCATTGTCTAGTCAAAACAGCTGCGGGCTAGTAAAATGACCCACTTTGCTAGCCCGGCAGACTAGTAAAAAGTAGATGCGGGCCGAGATGAGAAAGTAGAAACTATTTGTTGACCTGAAATCCTTGTGTTAAATTCAGTATTAATTTTACAGTAAAACTTGCTGCGGGCTAGCAAAAACTCAATTTACTAGCCTGGTGGGCTAGTTAAAAAAAACTTAAGCACGAGGCGTACATTGCCATTAATCTTCGCAGATTGATTTGTTTTTGGATGACCAATGCAGCTTTCAATCAGAAAAGGCCCCTCAACCCTTTATATTACTTAATTGCCGTAATCAAAGTGAACCATTGCAGTAATGACCACACAGGGTTGAATCTGAAGAAAGCCCCTTAATACTGAAGCAGGCAACTTGATTTGGTGCAAATGAACAATATAGGAGGGTTTGCGGTGACACCATGTATAAGGTCTCTTCAAGAAGATATATGGTTCTGAAAAGGAGAAAAAAAAACTGATGACAGCCAGAGCATACCAGCCGGAACGTTGAGTTATCACTCGGGTTCTTTTCAGAATCATCCCTCTTCTTAAAGCCCCTACACAACATTGGTCAAGCTCATAGAATAGCATCCATACGTTGTCTGATCCAACATATGCATGAAATAGCACACCTGTGAAAATTTCAGCTCAATCCGCCAACCGAGTCTCGAGAAAATCGTGAAAACCACTTCATTTGTTTCGCGAAAATGCAGTATTCAACGCCAAACTGTTCCGAAAAATAGTTTAGATCTCGGTGAGACGTAAACTCTTTCTTTTACTCATTTCTCCCAAAATAAAAAATTTTAGGCAGAAATATTTCAGTGAGAGGTTTCTACTATAACCATCTTCAAACTGTATAAGTTTCATGTAAATCTGTGAACATTTCGATCTTTCCAATGTTGTGTAGGGGCTTTAAAGAGATCTTATACATGGTGTCACCGCAAACCCTCTTATATTGATTTGGTTCAAAATATTCTCATCATCTCGAACCCCTGTTTGTTATCCTTCCCTCTTGCCCCCACCTTCCCCCTCGCCCCACCTTCCCCCTCGCCCCACCTTCCTCCTCGCCCCACCTTCCCCCTCGCCCCACCTTCCTCCTCGCCCCACCTTCCCCCTCGCCCCACCTTCCCCCTCGCCCCACCTTCCCCCTCGTCCCACCTTCCCCCTCGTCCCACCTTCCCCCTCGCCCCACCTTCCCCCTCGTCCCACCTTCCCCCTCGCCCCACCTTCCCCCTCGCCCCACCTTCCCCCTCGCCCCACCTTCCCCCTCGCCCCACCTTCCTCCTCGCCCCACCTTCCCCCTCGCCCCACCTTCCTCCTCGCCCCACCTTCCCCCTTGCCCCACCTTCCCCCTCGCCCCACCTTCCCCCTCGCCCCACCTTCCCCCTCGCCCCACCTTCCCCCTCGCCCCACCTTCCCCCTCGTCCCACCTTCCCCCTCGCCCCACCTTCCCCCTCGTCCCGCCTTCCCCCTCGCCCCACCTTCCCCCTCGCCCCACCTTCCCCCTCGCCCCACCTCCCCCTCGCCCCACCTTCCCCCTCGTCCCACCTTCCCCCTCGTCCCACCTTCCCCCTCGCCCCACCTTCCCCCTCGTCCCACCTTCCCCTCGCCCCACCTTCCACCTCGCCTCACCTTCCCCCTCCCCCCGCCTTCCCCCTCGCCCCGCCTTCCCCCTCGCCCGGATGGCCATTGCAGACTTGAACCTGATCGACTGGAGCACGCACAATCACCTTGCCGTGGCGCTGGCCAACAACGTGTACCTGTGGGACGCGGGCAGCGGCAGCATCAGCCACCTAACCCAGCTGGAGGGGCCTGAGGACTATGTCTGCTCCCTGTCCTGGGTGCAGGAGGGCAACTACCTGGCCGTGGGCACCGGCGCGGGAGAGGTCCACGTACGTATCATATAGAAGAGTTTTTTCAGTCATTATTCTTTTTGACGGTCAGCGTTCAATTCATGCGAATGTAGACGTGGAACGCGCGTGACTTCGAGTCATCAAATTGTCCGATGGACATACTCAGATTTGCATGCTCTTCCGCGGAGTTTGACGCTTCTGCGCACATGCTGATCAGCCTTTGACGGTCAGGTGACGTCATGTTAAAAAACCTCTATATAGACTATAGAGTAGGTTTGCATTGACACCATGTGCGAGAATCTCTTTAGTGAGTAATGTGGTTCTGAAAAAAAAAGAGTTTCACTCGACGTTTCGGACAGTGTGCTCGGTTGGTTCCTGCAATTCAAAGTGGAGTGCGTATTCCAATTGAAATCCCACCAACCGCATTTATTGTGTCTGAGACACACAAACGTTGAGTTGAGTTGAGTTTGGATCGTGATTCAAATGGTGATCCAAATAATTTGTGAGAGTGGAAACAGCACTAGTGAGGGCTCTATGACTCATTTTGTTATTTTTTTTCTATTTGTTTTTACTTGTTTATCTTCCCCAGCTGTGGGACGTGTCGGCACAGAAGAGGCTGCGTAACATGGCCGGCCATTCCTCCAGAGTGGGCTCCCTGGCGTGGAACAGTCACATCCTGAGCAGGTGAGGTTCATCTCTCCATCCAGGGAGGGAGGTAGGGAGTTGGGGAGAGAGGGAGCAGAGAGAGCCAGAAAATGACTCGTCTAGAAAATAGCCGCTCTGTAGCAATGGGTCGGGGTGTGGTTTTTTTATACAGGGAGGGATGGCTAGCTCCTCTGCCAACTCTCCTCGCCTCACATCGGGCTTGTGACCAGCAGCGACAGAATTTAGTGGCTGAAGAGTTGTTAGGATAGTGTCAACCTCATGGAAATGCATGACCTTCAAACTTGAAGACACCGTTTGGTTTATCTATCTGGGTTTTTTTATTTTGGTCCGCTCTGCGGCTCGTGTTCGGGGGCCATCCATTGCATGTCCTTCCAACTGAAAGACACAGTTTGGTTTTTATCTGGGTTTTGATTTTGGTCCGCTCTGCTGTTCGTAGTCTGAGGCCATCCAATGCACGTCCTTCCAATTGAGGCCATTTATGAAATGAAGGCTTAGGCTTAGAAGCCTTAGATCATATTTATCTTACTCACAGGCATCTAAAAACAAGCGTTTGGCCACAGTTTCTTGGTGAATACTCTGTATCTATCAAGCAAAAAAACCAAACTTCAAATTCGGAAACAAACCGCAACCTGGATTGTCAGGATTCGTCAGACGGAGACGAAGCCTATGCCTAAGGCTAAGCCTTCATTTCATAAACTGCCTTAAAGCCCCTACACAACATTGGTCTTTGAGAAGATATATGGTTCTGAAAAGGAGGGGAAAAAAAACTGATGACGGCCAGAGCATACCTACCGGAACGTTTAGTTATCACTCGGGTTCTTTTCAGAATCATCTCTCTTAAAGCCCCTACACAACATTGGTCGAGGTCAAAGAATAGCATCCATACGTTGTCTGATCCAACATATGCATGAAATAGCGCACCTGTGAAAATTTCAGCTCAATCCGCCAACCAAGTCTCGAGAAATTCGTGAAAACCGCTGCATTTGTTCTGCAAAAAATGCAGCATTCAACGCCGTACTGTTCCGAAAAATAGTTTAGATCTCGGTGAGACGTAAACTATTTCTTTGACTCTTTTCTCCCAAAATACAACATTTTAGGCAGAAATATTTCAGTGCAAGGTTTCTACTATAACCATCTTCAAACTGTATAAGTTTCATGTAAATCTGTGAACATTTCTGTTTTTCTGTTCTGTTTTTTAAAGTTTTGAATTTAACCGTTCTTACCAATGTTGTGTAGGAGCTTTAAAGACACAGTTTGGTTTGTCTATCAGTCTGGGTTTTGATTTTGGTTCCGCTCAGCGGCCCGTAGTCTGGGGCTATCTATTGCATGCCCTTCCAAGTTCCAACTTATAAGACATCGTTTGGTTGAGTTTTTGGTTTTTTTTTTTTTCTGGTCCGCTCAGTGGCTCACGGTCGGGGACCATCCACCACCACGACGTGCGGGTGCAGAGCCACCAGGTGGCCGCGCTGGCCGGCCACACGCAGGAGGTCTGCGGCCTCAAGTGGTCGCCCGACGGCCGGCACCTGGCCAGCGGCGGCAACGACAACCTTGTCAACATCTGGTTGGCGGCGGGACAGAGCGACCCTGCCTCACCGCTGCACACCTTCACCCAGCATCAGGCCGCTGTCAAGGCAAGTCTCTCTCTAGGAAAAAAAAAACGGGGATATGCTGGGGTTCGAGACCTGTCTGATTTTTTTTTTTTTTTTTTTAAGCAGGCAGTCTTGCAGGGCAGTACTGTAGAACTACGATTTGAGTAGGGAAAACCCCTCATTGAAGTATATTCAATTCAATAATAACATTTATTTCCAGACGGTACTTTCCACAAGCATACAACTCAAAATGGATAAAGTGAATTAAACACAAATTTGATAAGACACAAATTTGATTATTATAAAGTACTGAATATAAAAGAAGGTGAGAAAGTATGGGGGCTGTTCATATCAAGTCGAGGCTTGTGTAGAACATCCTTTTTTTTTTTAATTGTGCTTCCTATTGCATGACATCTGAAAATAGGGAAGGAAAACAAAAATTTGGGGAACAAAAATTGGAGTTGATTTTTTTTTGGGGGGGGGTCTAAAGAAGGCCTAGCATGTTGACTCGTCCATCCCCCTTTTTAGGCTTTGGCCTGGTGTCCCTGGCAACCAAGCGTCCTCGTCAGTGGAGGGGGAACTGCGGACAGACACCTGCGCTTCTGGAACGTCAACAGCGGCACCTGCCTGACCAGCGTCGACACCAAGTCGCAGGTTAGTATCGGCGTGGGGGGGAGGGCGTCGCGCACCCACTCCCAATGTGGATGACGTACATGAGTTAACAGCAGTGTTGGCCCTTGTATCTTTGTCTCTTTCTCCTCTTGCCCCACAAGGCAATGTGACGGGAAACCGGCCTTCGGTTGGTTGGTTGGTTGTCCTGTACAATTTGGTCATTTCGATCCCTGGCAGGCCCAAGCTCCTGCTGGCATTGAGACGGTTCCACCTTTGAAGAATGGTCCAGCTAGGATCATAATGCGTTATGCCCTCTAAAGGTTCAAAGAAAAATATTCAAAAAAGAAAAGAAAACATATCCGCCTGACTGGCTACAGCACATAAACAGTGTTCCTGCTTAAGCCCCTATATCACACTAAAATAAAAATGTCAATGGCAATTTTTCCAAAACCTAAACAAACTATATACCAGTGGAAAGAGTATGAAATTTACTTTATTTTGATATATTTTCACTAACCTAAAAATAGACCATGGAATTTCATGTACCTTAGTTCAGCATTTGTAGCTGTTCTGTAGCTTCCCGTAACTTAGCCGATATGGGTTAAGAAAAACAAATTGATAGGGCCTGACGTTTCGTTCCCAGCAGGACCATTCTCCAAAAAATGCAGAGTGCATGAAATCAGAGGATTTTTCAGCAGTCTGACTTCTTTTCTCAACCCCCCCCCCCCTCCCTGTGTCGGCTGTCGTTCAGGTTTGCGCTGTCCTCTGGAACAAGGAGTATCGTGAGTTAGTCTCTGCCCACGGCTATGCTCAGAACCAGCTGGTCATCTGGAAGTATCCCAGCATGACCAGAACGGCGGAACTACTCGGTAAGTCTCAACTAATGACCCCTCAACAACAACAAATATAAATCCCTCAACACTATTTACCACAGAATGTGCAGTGGACCTAGTCATCCACAATTTTTTTTTTGGCAATTTCATCTCGCAGTATCTCTACATACTTGATTTGAGGTGGATAACCCATCATAGTTTCTCTGATTTACTGAAGTAGCAGAGAATATTTAAACTTATCAAAAAAATTGGCAAAATAACTTTTAGACTTTATACTAGCTCTCCTCAGAGCCACACTCTGTCGCAGTGTGATTGACACTCTCCTCTCTCCGCGCAGGCCACACCTCGCGCATCCTGCACATGTGCATGAGCCCCGACGGCACCACGGTCGCCACGGCTGCCGGCGACGAGACACTGCGACTCTGGAAGGCCTTCCAGTCGGACCCGCAGCGGAAGACGGCCGCCAAGAAGGGCAGCGCGCAGAAGGCGGCGACCAGCGCCCTCAAGCTGCGGCAGAGCATCCGGTAGAGGGGAGGGCGGCTGGGGGGGGGAGGGTACGCCCCGCGCTGCTCATCACCGCCTGGGACTTCCTGACCATGCTCCTTGGCGCTTATTTGCAT
This sequence comes from Luidia sarsii, assembly GCA_949987565.1. Taxonomy (NCBI): domain Eukaryota; kingdom Metazoa; phylum Echinodermata; class Asteroidea; order Paxillosida; family Luidiidae; genus Luidia; species Luidia sarsii. The sequence goes on from OX465113.1 coordinate 9,397,962, forward strand.
CAGCGAATGGCCAGCGGTCTGTGCTATAGTGCCAGCAGTCCAGGTGCAAGACATTTCTCGATGTCTGCCCAGCTTCCAGCATGTAAACACTGCGCATTGCTCTATATAATGCCAAGCAGTGATGCTTCCGTCGCAAGATTATGCATACTGATCTCACCACGCACTAATCCTCACTTTGTACTTTTCAGGAAAAAAAATGTATCACTGGTTTTGATTACGCATGCCTACATGGTAATCTTTTGTAAGCTGATCTTGTTTCTATCATAATCGTTTTATTTAAGAGTAAACTTTTATGACATTTAAGTAATGTTGACAAGAATGAGCTGAGAAAGGTGCTAATTGTGACAAATTGGAGGGTACAACATTTTAATCCCTAACCCTCTCATAGGCAGAAGGATAAGGATGAGAGTGTGAGAGAGGGGAGAGACAGAAAGAAAACAGAGAGGGAAGTGGGGAGAGAGAGAAAGAGTGAGGGAGAGAGAGTGGGAGAGAGAGGGAGTGGGGGTTGAGAGAAGAGAAGAGAGAGAGAGACAGGGGTGGAGAAATGGGGAGGGAGAGAGAGGGGAGAGAAAAATGTGGAGATAGAGATAAAGTGAGGGACAGACAGAGAGGGGCAAGGAGGCCAATGAAGCATCAGGCACTCTATTGTTATCAGAGTTTTTTTTAATGCATTCATCTGTACATCTCTTTGCTTTAAACTAGGATGCCTGCACTAGTTTCTGAAATAAGTAGCTTTTTATCAAAGAATCACTGTGCAATTGCAATATTAAGCATAAAAACCAGTTCACTGGGCCTGCGTTACGGTGGTTTTGTAAAAGTGAATGCAAAAAAAAATGTTGCAAACTGCTTTGCTGACTCAGATCCAGACCGCAAATCGGAAAGATTTTTTAGAAGACCTGATGCTTGGATCCGAGCTAGACCCTTCTGAAAGTAAACAAAAAACCGGAAAGGTTTCTCTTGGAGCCTAGGATCGAAATGGTCAGGCCTTCTGAATTTTTAAGGAGTGATCATGAAATGACCTTAGAAGCAAAAGCCTGTAATTATGATGCAGGGAGGAGAGAGGATGATCAGGGTTTTTTTTGTCAGGGCCCATCATGGCAAACCAAAAATAACCCACAACTTTTATAACTTCACTTTTTGATTTAAACATGGGATTGACGCCGTAGGTCCACACGCAATCTACCCATCTAGCTACAGCATTCCTTTAACCACTTCGCAATGTCTCACTTTTTTTCAGCGCCCGTGATCGCCACACAGGGGTTCTGAATGGCGTACCGCGTAACTTTCCTAAACACTAGTTCAACAATCCGGATCGGTACCGTAAATAATGTACCCGTAAAATCGATGAGATTGCACGTCCACAAGCCAGTGAAACATGGCATAATCGGACGCCTGAGTGGATGTTGAAAGTTTTTGTCCTTCTATACACACCTGTAGTAGGATGAAAACAAGGGGGTCTTTGTCTAGAAGGATAATAATGATGTTCGAATTCGGAGATCCTGGCGTAAAGTCCTTCATTGTACAAACGTGTACAGTCTTTGGGAAAATAATACTAGGTGCCGATACCTAATCCAACACTAGAATTTGTATAAGTAATTTTACCTGTACATTTGAAATTATTACTAACTACTGTGTACAAAGGAATTTTTGTATCATTTGTAAATCACAGAAGTGACTCAATAAATATACTAGACATTTTTCTAATGGAGTATTTTGTTAAACGTGGTTTACTTAGTTTTTCGCTTATTATATTAATTTACCTTAGGTAGGTGTTTTGTGTTTGTATTTTTAGTATGCATATACGTTTCATTAACCCGCCAAATCAAAGTTCTATCTCACTGGTCCAATCCACCAGCTCGAAGCAAAGAAACGACACGAAATATCAAAGATTTTAATGGAGTGATCTGCGGGGGAAAAAATCTTCTTCAAATCACCAAGTACAAACCCAACCTGTAAGTATCTGAAATTTGATCCAAATTTCACCTAGTGCGCTTACCGTGTCGTCATTTCCAAGGCTCCGTTACCACAAGGTTGCAGGTTCGATCCCCTGGGATATAACTGAACATTATTTTTTCTTCAAATTCCCAAAACAAATTGGGATTAGTTTGCCCTATAGAGATCCATGCATTTGCCCTCTTTGGTAATGGCGTCGCAGTCCCCTTGTCGGCACGCGTCACGCGATGTGTGCGCACTCTAATTTATATATAGAGCTCTATGTTGTAGTTTCATGTTAGGTGTTCCACCAGCCTTGTGTTAGTTATGTTAATTTTTGGTTGAACTAATCAATGTTGAATGGAAACTTTGATTATTAAACTCAACTCTTAAAATGACGCGAGGCAAAATTATTATAAAAACTTAGTGGTTACCCCCCCCCCCTGGTATATTTTGATCCGGTGTCATGGCATAAAGTGTCCGTTTTAATAGTGTCCGAGCACAGCATAATTATGCCTACGACGTCCCTTTTCCAAAACCCGGCTTAGGCTTCGGCTCAGGCTTCGTCTCGGTTATCCAAAAGCCGGAAACACAGGTTGGAGTTCTTTGTTGAAGTTGAAGCTTCGGATTCCTTTTTTCAAAATGCAGTTTAACGCTCTAAAAACGAAGCCAAAGCTCTTCCATTTTCGTGCATTGCACTCTAAAAAATGTTGCAAACATGTTTCTCCTGGTGAAAGGTCCTGCTAGGATCGAAACGTCAGGCCCATGGAAAATAAAGATGTAATGGTCAGATTCAAGGCCTGCTTAGTCCCTGCATCCCCATCGCACTTGAGCAGTGCAATAATTATAGACGAGCCATACACTGAAACCATAATAAACTGTAAGACTCTTAGCAGATTGTGTTCAGAGACCCATTTTAGTGGTATGAACCTCTACTACCCACGTGAATAATCGATGAACAGCCGAAAGAGTCTGCAGTGAAAACCCCATGAATGCCGCAAGCAGCTGTGAGCTAAGGTATTCCTTCGGTTGAAAATAGTTCCACTTTTTAAGTCAGCGCCCGTGTACAAAAGAAAGCTGGTCATTGAAGTTTTATACCCACAAGTAGTGCATGCAACCCTTACAAAGCTCTGAATGGTCGTGGGTGGTACGAAGCCCTTTCGTTATACCACTTAGAGACCATCGACTGAGCGGGGCGCCAGCAAAGTATAGCTGCAAGAACCGAATACCTCGGTCTTTCCCTCCTCGACCTCCAACGAATTCAGTTTCCACGTCTTCTGGAAAATAATTGCAGATACGTACGGACTTCTATACGGTGACTATCCAGTTGAAGGACCGGACAGCACTCGTGCATTATACATGTCTGCTCACCTGGTGAACTTCGGCTCTGATCGTGACCATCGTATCTCTATCTGTTGAGGACTCGACCTCCGTCCCTCATTGCACAAGTGTGGGATCTTTGTTTTAGGTGAGTCTCGTGAGTTTTTTTAAAACCCACTGGTTGTTGTATTGATTTGTGTATTTCATTCCCAATCTGTCATGACTCTTCTTCCGATGAAGTCTGAAGAAGTTTGCTATCTTGCAAGACATAAGTATTTTTAATCGAGAAAGACAACTTAATTCGCTCTGATAATTATGTGCTATCATTCCTTTTGCTTGTTTCCCCTTTGATCTCCCCTCCCCTCATGTACTATCTGCATCCCACTCCCTTCCATTTTGTCCTTTCTCTGTCTGAAAGAGGGTGACAAATTTGATTCCATTATTTTGTAAGTTTTAAGTAATTATAGTCTGTGCTTGCCTTGAATAGTTATTATAACAGTCATCAGATTGAAAATTATTTTTTTGAGAATTTTCATTTTCCCAATTGACCTGTTGAGAGGCTGAGACAGCGACCACTCGATCACCACTTCCCTGATTTTTGAAAGCGTGTACCAAGTTGATTGGATTTTCTTGTTTGATATTAACTGGTCAAGTTATTTCGAATTTTGAGTGAATGCTTGCAGTGCATTCAGAACCCGTTTTGCATGGTTGCTGTTGGGTAAAGATTATATATTTTTTGCCCAGATTGAGACGATTTTTTCCGTTCTCCTTAGTTTGATATGGTGAACCCTTTGGGTTATAGATAACGCCAGGTTCTGAGATTTGACTAGTGCTACCAGGTTCATTTTGTACGCCACGCTACTATTTATTATTATTATAGTCTGTATGCAAGTGTTAGTTGTAGACATTAATCAATGAGAGAACCCGACCTAAATGAACGGGACTTCCGTCATCGCTGACTCGGCTGAGACTGAAAAAAAAAAATTACCTCTGCTGTAGCGGTAAGCTCTTTAAAATGTTGGGCTAAAGATTTGTTAATATTTACAAGAACACACAACTTATGACTGCTAGAACTCGACAGGTTTGTGCTAAAATGTGATGAATGAAAAATACAAATAGAAAACCGTAATGGTTGATCCATGTGCAAAAAACTTAAAACTGGCGCTTTTGTCGTCCTAGCAAAAGAGAAATAGCGCCCTCATGTGGTTCGATTTCATCAGCGCAGCGACTTTTTTACTCTGAAAATCGACACTTCCTATTGGACGAAATCGATACTCGAAGACTACTGCGGCCAATCAGAAGTCTCGTAACATCGAGGGAATAACCAGCTCGTTCTTCTCCACTTTGCATCATGGCGATCGACGACGAGAGACTTTTCGAGAACGATCCTCCCGAGGTAATTATCAGGCAAAACCATCAAAAAAACACCAAGCAAATCTAAAGTTTACTCGCAAATGTGCTCGTGTATCTTTCTGTCTGCATGTTTGGCTGTTTTCCACAGCCAAGTGGGGAGATTTTGCCTGTTTTTTGGGTGTCCATCCCATTCGCCGGGTTGCCGGCCTCTGCAAACGTTACGTGATGGCTGCCGGCGGGTCACACTAATTGGCGTCAACACGGCGTCAACACATTGAAAATTTATCATGCATCGGAAATAAATGCACCAGACTAGGGTCGTTTACATGTACGAAATGAAGGCTTAGTCTTGGGCTTAGTCTGGCTTCATTGGTTATAACTTATATTTATCTTATCTTAAAATTTAGTGAATAGTGGGCCCGACGTTCCGATCCTAGCAGTAGGGACTGACATCGTACTACTGCACATCACAACTGCGCACGGGTACTTCCCCATTCATAATTTCGACGATCGACCGATCGCGCGTTTCCGCTGTTGTATGCTGGGATAGCATGTTGCTACCCACGCTTTGACGGTGCATTCTTGCCATACGCTGATTGCTGCTAGTGCTACTACCCATCGAAATCCGCCTGAAAATCGGCCGATTTTTGAGCAAGAAACATAAATTTTCAGGTAAGGAATCCGATTTTTCTTGATTTAGCCTAGGGGTACAGGGGGTGTAGGTATGTTGATGCATGTATTTTTAATCTATAGAATGGCAAAAAAACTACCTAAAACAGCTTACCTCAAACGGGTATAGTACATCGCATGCAAACGCAATCAATTTTTTTCTTGGGACTCGCACTTCAACTTTCGATTATCACGGCCTTTCATATATCTTATGCAAGTGGTAGTTACTCGTTTAATAACTAATAATATTGATATCTTAAATAAATTTAAACAATTTGGTGAATTTCTTGTGATAGTTTTGCTGTAATTTAAAAGAAAAACGCAATATTTGTATCACGTGACATGTTTGGCGATCACTCATTGGTAGGACATTGCTAACATCGTAGTTGAGGCTGTTCCATCTTGTAGGCTCACTTCCTATATTTTCATGCTTCGGTTTTTTTTTTTTTTTTTTTTTTGCTTTTTTAAACCAGTTCAAAAATCTTTTTTTTTTTAAGGAAAATATAATTTTCATTCCAGAAATGTTTCCTAATTGGCACAGGCTTATATTTTCCCATACTTTCTCTTGACATAAGTTTGTTACACAATATTATTTTTCCATTTTTACAGAACTAAGGTCTACTTGATGGAACATCATAAATTGTGTTAATAATTATTTGTAAATGTTTTTTATTATTTGTATTCTTGTTTTCTGTGTTTCACTTTTACAGGCTTTGACTGCCATCCCGGTCTGGGTACCATACATGATGGGGGTGACTATAGACGTATGGCGTCTCAGAATTGGCAACTTTTCAGCACGTTCTCCTAAAGCTCCACATGAGCATTCCTCATGTGAAGCAACAGATACTTCATGTACCTTTGGAGTAGGTATTGGCTGCCGAACCTTTCTCACAAGTCTCATGACTGTAGCAGTCTTCAATTTGATACCACTTCTAGTTTGTGGAGACATTGAGCTCAATCCTGGGCCAACGCCTCCAACCTTACTTGATGTGGACCTCCTTGAAAAGTTGAAAACTGCTGACAGTCCAATTGCACCCCTTGATTTTGACCTGCTTAATGGACATGTTATTCAACTGTTAAATTTCCGTAAACAATGTGGAGCTACTTGGAGTGATTATGCCCAATGGATAATGAAGCTTAAACCGGGTCGTTTGGAAAATGATGTTGGCTGGGCTCGGCGTTTTAACGTCCACTCCAAAACACTTACTGCAATGCATGACAAGTTCAAAAAGAGCAAACACCGAAAAGATGTGAAGGAACAATTAGAAGCATGGGAAAAGAATGTGTATGTGTTTCCTGAGATTTCTGGTCCACGACCTACATGTGAACCTAATCCATCAACATTTGATATCAATGTTCTGAAAATGGAACTTGATACAGTTAAATTACAGAATGAACAGATAGCAAAAGAAAATGAAGAACTTAAGCAGAAAATTGAAATCCTATCGAAACGACCTGATGAACAATCACAGACACTACAAATGCGTCGTGAAAAATACCATAAGTCACAGGTCACATCACTTCGCAATGAGAAAAAAAGAATAGAGAGAGACCATGACAAACTTTGCTCAAAAAAACAAAAAATTGACAAAGAACTATCAGAAACGAAGGAGGGGTTGTCACAAGCCAAAGATGACATTTCAGTTACTAAAGACGAAGCCCTTGAAACCAATCAACTACTTACAGACCAGATCAATAAACAATTTGAACTCATAAAACAATTAAGGGAATACAATGCAGCATTAAAATCAAATCTGGAGGAGGCAAACAGTAAAATATATAAGACCAAGCATGTGGATACAAATGGTAAGATGTCTTACAGGCCAGAAGTTCGGACATGTATCTATAAGTTGCTCCAGTACCATATAAGTTTTGACAATATTGCTGATGTTATCAGTACTGTTCTTGCAACAGTAGGAAAGACAGCCGACACATTACCATCTGGTAAAACAGTCAGCAGGTTAAATGAAGAGAGACTTCATCTTGCTCAAAAACAACTTCAAACTTTAACAGATAAAGAAGACCTTACCCTCAGCACCGATGAAACACCAACTTAGGCAGGCGATGTCTATATGACATACACTATAAATGACTCCGAGCAAAATACATATGTGTTAGGTCTTCGCGAAATGGTCTCAAAATCGGCTGAGGATACCCTGACAACACTAAAGGAAATCCTAAGTGATATTGATGATATTTGTAGGGAGGAAGATAATCAACCAACTCAAGATAAAACAGGGCACCAGATTCTTGTGAAAATAAAAAAATACTATGTCTGACCGTGCGGCAACAGAAGCATTGTTTAATAACATGTTGCAAACATTCCGAGAGGAGTGTTTGCCCCTTTACATAAAAGGTTGGAGCAAATTTAGTAAGTCGGCAAAAGAAAAGTTAAGCCATATGAACAATTTTTTCTGCGGACTCCACCTCCTTGTAAGTATGGCAGAAACTATATCTTCAGCATTGAAAGAATTTGAAGACCAGCATTTTGATGGCAACAAACCAGGTGCGCCATCCATACATGTACCTGGAGTTTTTGCTAATCCTGCCGAAAGTGGTACAGTGCGACTAATTCGGACTTGTACAAAGGCACTTGCTAAGGGAGGTGATGAAAAGTCAGGAGTCCAACGGCACTGGAGAACTTACAAAAAGCGGGAAAACATATCAAAGAATTACTTTCAAGTATTTCGAGGCAATAGGTTCAATATAATTGGCTGTGTGCATTTTTTACATGAAAGTATTTTCTTCTTCCTGGACAAGGTACATAGGACACCCAATAAACTACTCATGGCAGTAAATGCTGACATCCAACAGCCAGTTTTTCTTGCTGGATGCAGGGTGCTAGGGTTAATGAATAAGTTGATCACAGCACCTCTGTGGAGGATCACAGAAACCAATGGTCACATTTTAGATATGTGTGCCAACTATACAAAGTTACAGACATTTTTTAGTGACTGTTTGATCAGACATACAGAGTTGTTCAAATTCATTAACGGTGAAGTTTCACCATTTGATGAGCATTTGATTTCAAATGATGAAGTTTACAACAGCCTCATCAAAGAATCACCCCATGACGAAATCACTTTAACTAAGCATGACCCGATTCACCTTAACAGCAATTAATCAACTTTTTGGGAGAGTAGTGAAAGATTATCTGCCTGGTGGGCAATACCATGACTTACAACTGGATAACAAATTTAAAGAACAAACATCGTCAGTACCCAAACATAATAAGTTACCAAAGCGAGTGTTTGGGTACCTTGATTTTTTACTAAAAAAGAGCCCAAATGTGAAGTCAATAACAAATGAAGCACAAATTGTGTTCACTTTTAATAAAAGAGCAAATTATATAGACACACTATCAACTGAACAGTTGCACAAAGATATCCAGTTGGTCATGACAAAGAGAAAAGAACTGAAAGAAATGGTAAAACAGCGGGAAGAAGAACGACACAAAGCCCTTTTACTAAAACAAAAAGATAAACAAAACAAACTAGAACAGACAGAACTGAACAGATTCAAAACCAGGGAAAAACTTGCATCAGTTATTATTGATGCTGAGCTGTGGCAATCAAGAGAAGCCGTTCATGCCAAAATGCAGCAGTGTGAGTCTGATAGAGAATGCTTCAATGCACTAAAAACTCAAATACAATTTCGAAGGAAACTTCTGCACCAGTACTTGCCCTCAGACAAGGGTTTCATGTTTTCCAAAGGGGGTAAGGTAAAGGCTTGGACAGAGTTACAAGAACATTTGTTCAGATTTATTGATGCTGCTCTTTCCGTTGCAGAAGGAAAGTCTGTTTCGAGAACAGTTCAGAATGAACGAACCATCTGTTGCCATGCCCTTGCTTGTTGGAAAACATGTAATTCACTACTTTGTTGAAATTTCAGATGAAAATAATCAGGAAATTAAAGTTCCATATTCTGGTAGAGTGATAAGCCAAGTCCCGGGTTTTCAAGACTGGTTTAACATAGTATATAAGGATGATGATGCTGTGTACATACTTACCAGCTGATCAAAGATTATCACGAGCAAAACCTTGAAATTGTTCCAGAATAATAAGACAGATGTATGTTTACTTATGAATTTACACTACACATAAGTGAATGTTATTTCTTTAATCACGTGCACTACCTCAAACATCATATACCTCATCTCTTGTAGAGTTTGTAATATTCAGTATGTTGGCGAGACCAAAAACACCCTCAAAAAACGAATCTATGGCCACAGGTCTACTATCAAAACTGGTAAAATGGACACCCCTGTTGGGTATCACTTCAATCTCCCTGATCATTCGATATCAGATATGAGTGTACTGGGCATAGAATCACTTGGTCACCGTAATAATGCTGTCTGTCTTAGCCGTGAGAAAATGTGGATGAAGCGTCTTCGGACTATTCAACCACATGGTCTCAACATCCAGGAGGGTAATGACTAACACCATGCAGCTTTCTGATAATCCTTCTTTTGTGTTCAGTCCTTCACACTTCTCTCTTTGATCTTTCCCCCTATTGTCACTAATCCCTACCCCACTCCTTGCCCTTCTCTTTGATCTTTCCCCCTCCTCTCATTAATCCCTACCCTACCCCCTGCCCTTCCCTTTGATCTCTCCCTACCAGCTTCACTCTTTGTCCTTTGTTTCTCATCCGTGTCCTATTCACTCTCCCCCTTCCTTCGTGTACATGTATCTGTTTTGTCCTTGTCACTCTGCCTTTGAGAAAGGTCCTGCTAGGATCGAAACGTCAGGCCCACTAAATTTTAGATTTAATTAATATTATTGTTAATAACACTCAATGGATTCACAGTGTTGGTATATTTGTTGAAATACAGTCTGATGAATGGTTACTGGTCTGGATCACTTCTGACATTTGGTTGTTAATTAACCTGCAAGAAGTAGAAACACAAAAAAAAATTCAATGTCAGTCGAATGGACATTCTTTCAATTCATTGGGGAAAATAAACACCTAATGGTAATTATGCTAGCTGTCTTGTTTTTTTAATGATCAACAAAGTTCTTAATGTTCTTTATCTCTTTTTTGTTTTCATTTAAATCTCCGATCTTGCAAAACCACAACATCAATGATGGCTTGACGAAAAGTGACCACTTCTGTGCCCAATTGTTTACAGTTTTTTGTATACGTAATTGTTTACTTGTTTAATTGTTTAATTGTATTGTTGGTTTTGAGAAGGATGTAAACAAACTAAACACTGAATTTAATAGGCACACACTCAGGAGAAATAAAAAAAGTGCTTTTCAGTTTTCACATCGTTTAAAAACACCATATTCTTGCCGAACCATGTTAATTAGATATGTAGTCCTTGTTTTTGATAAGTTTGTTTCCATGGTAACCACAACTAATTAACAATAATGAATTATGTCAGAATTGTTATAAATCAAATCTACTCTCTCTTGGCTATAACATGTACACAAATGAAGTCGGTACCATTTATGCTTAAAGAGTTATTACATGTTTAATTTGTTTACTTAATTGTTTACCACTTTATATGAGCTGCATTTGAAGTAAACAAATTTAACGCTCGTTTTCTTGTGAACTAATTGTCCCACATTTTGCCAAATTTCTTCTAAATGTTGCATATTTCATATAGAATCAATTCCTGTAGTCTGAATGTGATTTGTAATTATTATTTTCTGTATATACTAAAATTAAGGATTTATTGTTTACCTGTGTTTCCATAGTTACGGCAATTAAATGTCGTCTGCGAAATTGTGTTGCGCACTCGTCAATTACATGTGTTTGTATAGCTGCTTTCGTTTTAAGAAAAAATAAAACATTAAATGCGAATTGTTGAACAGCTATTCCTGTTTCTATTTGTTTACCTTTTTGTTTACATGTTCATCGGCCCAAATAAAACAAAAGATGACCCAGATTTTACCAAGTTTTCAATAGGCATTTTATAAGAACAAAAGCGCTTCTTGTAAATCTTAAAAATTCCGTAGCTTCACTGTTCATGGTTGGATTTTCACCATCTTGGTGTTGTTTTGTTCCGAAATTCATACTCTATATAGCTTATTGATTGGAAACAGTAAATTGACAAAGCTAATTTTTTGATGTCAGTCCCTACTAGCAGGACCTTTCTCAAAGGCAGGAAAGGTCCTGCTAGGATCGAAACGTCAGGCCTACTAAATTTTAAGATTTACATTTTGGTAATTTTAGTCAGTAAGCAGTTTGCAACATTTTTGTAATTTGTATATCACCTTTATCTTATCTTGTTATGTCATCACACTCACAGTCACAGGCATATAAAATTAAAAACAAGCATTTGGCCCAGTTTCTTGGTGAATACTCTGTACTTATCAAGGCAACAAACCTTTAAATTCGGAAACAAACCACAACCTGGATTTCCAGGTTTTGTGAGACGAAGCCTAAGCCAGAGCCTGAGCCTTCATTTGGAAACGGCCTAGGATAAATATTATCAGAGAGGATTTGCATTGGGTTTTAGGTATGTCATTTACAAAAGTTGTGTAGCATAATGAATGGTATGGTCCATATAGCACAGTAGCAATGTGAGGCAAGATGGCTGCCTATTTTGGAGCTTCAGAGAGAGCATTGCAGAAATTAAAATGGGAACAGCCGGCATTTTCTAGACGCCTCATTTCTCTTTTTCAAGCCCCCAAAAGTGTTTTGGCCAATGGTAAAATGTCTGCTACTGCTTTTGGTAATTTTGAATGCAATGTGGGTGTGTTGACGCCGTCTTGATGCCAATTACTGAATTAGTGTGACCGCTTTAGGGTGCAGGTAACGACATGCGCACTCTGACTTTTAAATTAAACACTGGAGTAGCTGAGGGTATACAGATCACAGGGAGAAGATCTGTCACAGGAGTAGTTAAAGGATTTCTCTCCTTCTGAGGCCTAAGACTAAATTAGGCAGGTGTAAGCCACCTTCTCACCCCTTCAAGTTTACGTGTCTAATTTCTGGTCTCTGATTTTCATATTTTGCAGGACGAAGAGGAGGAGGAGGAGGAGGAGGAAGAGGAGGAGGATCTAGTTGTAAGAATACAGTTGCTTACTTTTGGCTTTTATAAATTTTATCGTGTCCTTAAAAATGCAATTCAATATTCTGCTTCATTGTAAAGTAGTAGATAATTGTTTCATATGGTAAAACAAATTAATTAAAATTGGGTAATCGGATCCACAAAATGAAACCGGGTACCCAGTCGGGTTTTGGGTAACAGGTTTGTCTGCCCAGGCTAACTCCCCAATCTTGTAGCCCCTAAACTAAAAATCGGGTAATCGGATCCACACAATGGAACCGGGTACCCATAATCCTCGGTCGGGTGTCGGGTACCTGGTTCATCTGCCTGGGCTTACTCCCCAATTTTGTAGCCCCTAAACTGAAAATCGGGTACCGGTAATCGGATCCACAAAATGGAACCAGGTACCCATAATCCTCGATCGGGTTTCGGGTAACAGGTTCGTCTGCCCAAACTTACTCCCCAATCTTGTAGCCCCTAAACTAAAAATCGGGTAATCGGATCCACACAATGGAACCGGGCTCCCCTTAATCCTCGGTCGGGTTTTGGGTACACGGTTTATTTACTATCTGCCCAGGCTTACTCCCCAATCTTGTAGCCCCTAAACTAAAAATCGGGTACCAGAAATCGGATCCACAAAATGGAACCAGGTACCCATAATCCTCGATCGGGTTTTGGGTAACTGGTTCTCCTACCCAACCCAAGCTTACTCCCCAATCTAGTCGCACCTAAACTCCAATTTTTTAAATCCACCCCCCCCCCTAGGATCCTCGGGATGAGGTGTTAGACAACTGCCGTGATGATTCTCACTGCAGCGGGTACAAGCAGGAGCTGGATGCCTGCACGGAGAGGGTGTCGAGCCGCAGCAACACGGAGGAGACGTGCACGCAGGAGCTCTTTGACTTCATGCACTGCGTCGACCACTGCGTGAGTTGACAAACAATCAAAATCTGCCTTTGAGAAAGGTCCTGCTAAAGGTTCTGCTAGGATCAAAACATTAGACCCTCCTGTCTTTTGAAATGTGGATTGGGGTTATTTTAGTAAGTAAGCCTCTTGAGCATGTGCCACGTGATTATTATTGGCCTGTGGCCAAGTCATGGAATTCAACGAGGGTTTGCCCTGCTCAAAGTGATATCACGTCAGGGCAGGGCAAACCCTCATTGAATTACATTCTCCACATTCTCCTTGATGCAAGCATCATGTTATATCGATGAAAAGTCATGGAAAAATTGAACACAAATCACACAAATTGTCTTGGGAAAGTTTATTTATTGGCTTGGGAGACTTTATTTATTGTCTTGAGAAAGTTTATTTATTGTGTTGGGAAAGATTATTTATTGTGTTGGGAAAGTTTATTTATTGTCTTGTGAAAGTTTATTTATTGTCTTGAGAAAGTTTATTTATTGTCTTGGGAAAGTTTATTTATTGTCTTGAGAATGTTTATTTATTGTCTTGGGAAAGTTTATTTATTATCTTGGGGAAAGTTTATTTATTGTCTTGAGAAAGTTTATTTATTGTCTTGGGAAAGTTTATTTATTGTCTTGGGAAAGTTTATTTATTGTCTTGAGAATGTTTATTTATTGTCCTGGGAAAGTTTATTCATTGTCTTGGGAAAGTTTATTTATTATCTTGAGAAAGTTTATTTATTTAAGTCTGTTTATCAATGCTTCCTTTGTCTCGTCCCTCAGGCTGCCGACAAGATCTTCAAGCACGTCAAATGATGCAAATTTGTTGCCCCCACCCGTCCCCCCAGGCTGCTTCACTTGATGGCCTACCAGCCCAGCCCACCTCTCTCCTACCATCGTGGTGTTTTTTTCCCCCCTCCGAAGTTGTCGTTGCCAGTTCTGACTTCACCTCTCCGTATCAGTGTAGCTGATGATCACAAATCTCCCTTCCACTCCTGACAAGCTTAGGGTCTACCACTTCACAGAGTCCCGACCAACAGTAAAAACCAATCTTAGTGCATCACATCTGTGAAGATACCAGCTCAGTGATAGCAAGTCCTCCTCTGTGTTGTTCCATTGTGAAAACCACTTTTTTTCCAATATACGTGTAATATTCAGTCTCTGACTAGTAGACTTAAAGCTTATGACTGGTGTTTGGCGGCCGTATTTTAAACATAGTGGTTTTTAATTTGCCACGTCCATTGGCTGGTTTGGTAAAAGTTCACCAGCTGTGGTCAGTCGATCCGGCTTGACTCATTGGTAGAATAGAGGTGGAGAAACAAAGCATTAACCATTAACCATCTAATGCCGTCTTGTCATGGAAAAAATCTTCCATTTTTTTTTCAGGAAAGATAAGTCAAGATTCAAGTGATTCTCGATGATTGCATTTTGTGATGAAATGAGAGTGAATCCAGATTGTAATCTCGCATTCTAGTGTTACAGGGCAAAACTAGCTTCAACTTCCAAGCAGGAGAATAAAATCCAGCCGTTGTCGGCTTACACCATCTGGCATTCGACGTGGATCCTGAAAAGATTTTGTCCGCAAAACCGGGGCAGTGTCGCTACGGGACGGGCAACTTTTGAAGTTAGAAGAGCATCATAGAGAAGACACTCAGCTTTAATAATAATTTCTTAGACTCCTGCCTACAGATCGTACTGTCATGTTTGGATGGTCGACTTTCAAGGGAAAGAACTGGGTGGGGCCCATGAGGATGGGACGGCATTGGTTGTTGACGTTAAGACCTCCAGCGAGTTTTGTCTTTTTTCTCAATTGATTAGTTTGCCTGAATTTGAGTTCTTTGGCGATGCCGCGGATTGAATGTGTGAAAAATGTGTCAGATTTTATGATAGTTGAGAGTTAATAAAAAATGGTGTTGAAGTGATAATGTTAAAAATGCACGATTCTGTGTGAAAAATGACTTCAGACTTTGTGAACATTTTTACAAACTGGTAAATTTGAGTTTTTTGGCTAATTCTTGAACAAAAAATGTAAATCTGCTTAACTGCTTACTGCTTACCAACCTCATGGACCTGTGGTAAAATGCAAAAATTGTACTTGGTGGTCCAACATTTCAATCCTAGCAGGACCTTCATCAGAGGCTAAATGACTTCCAACACAAGTGGTTAGTCAGTCATTTAGGTCCTGCTAGGATCGAAACGTGAGGCCACTACAAATTTGTGTGAACATTTTGTCAGATTTTACTCTTTGACACTTTTTCACAAACGTTTTCACAAACTTGAAAATCGATTTGGAACATAAGAATTGCATAAAATCTCCTCAAGATGAAAATCTACACCATTACCACAAGAACACTCACACTACCCATTAAAAGATTAGCAAAACAATTTTTACAGCATCAAAAGCAAGATCATGTGGCATGGTTTACGCGATAGAATAATCGCTAGATCTCATGACCCAATGAACAGGTTGTTAATTAGCTTTTCCGCCGCGAAGCGGAAAGCTATTGTTATTGTTCGGAAAAATCCCATAGACAAAGCACAGGGTTTTTTCAGAGGGCACTTTTGCCATTGAACACACTTTGATTGTTTTTAAACTTGGCAAATGCATAGAGCCATTGCTGAAGTTGTGCACAGTTGTATCTAAATCTTCATGACGTCACCACGTGTCACGTGACAGTGCTTTAAAGGGGCAAATTTCAAACTCCATAATATGCAAAAGTACAAGTTCGTTTGGTTTCAATTTTGCACTATATCTAAGTTGGGAAAAGGTGTATCCAAAAATTTTCCTCATTTTATCGTGACGTCATCTTATGAATATTAATGAGGTCATGAATTTTTAAGATTTTAACATTCAATTGAGCATATTTGGCCAACGGAGCAACATTTTTTATATTTTTTTGTTAATATCTATTGGGGATCGGGTTTAGAAACACCCTCCGAGGCCAAAATGCCATGACGCAATTGTGACGTCATCAAAATGCGTGTTTTTAAAACACATATTTGCCACAGGTCAATCTTCTCGAAATTTAGTGGGCATTTAGCTATTTGGCTAGACATTCTAAATCCTGAGTTTGGAAGCAATTGACCATTGTTCAGAATTATTATGATTTTTTGAAAAATATAATGATGTCCCATACACTTTGTGCACAAAATATGCAGGTGCATTTTGGGTTAGGAATGGAGGTTACGGGTTCGAATCCCGTTGATGTCAATTTTTTTTCATCAATTTTTTTTTTTTTTTAAGAGAACCAGATGTGGAAAATGTTATGTTCTGTTTGCCAACAGACATAAATCTTTAGTTTTCCACTTTTGCTGTTGCATTGTTTTATTAACACTACCTTGTGCTGATCATCTTTACCCTCAGTCACTCTTGCCAAAAAAAAAATGCGCCATTATCTGCATCAAAAATTCAGAAAAGGCTCGACTGCCTTGCTTCAACAAATTTGGTGTACACTGAAGACTAAAACCAACAAACCAAAAACACCAAGAATGTTGAACTCTCTTATAGATTTATTGGTTGCAAATTTCATACTTTTCACATCAACTGGACATTTGATATTCTGCTGGGGCGACTATTTCAAAACGGAAATGAAATTATCAACGGATGCCAGTCGGTCTAAGACTTCTACCATCAGCAATAGCTTCACAAAATACAGTTTAGAAACAAGTGCGATCGCTCCCAAGTCGAAGTGACATTTATATCAATATATGAAAGGCAAATCTAATAACTTGGACTTGAAAATCAGAGATTCGGGTTGAAAATGGACTAACTGACGCTGTAAATTGTTTGTCTGTGGAGAATCTTTTATTCTTCATAGTATTTTGTTACATTTATAACACTTTCATTTCTGAAGCAACTGGTGAAAACTGTCTCAGAGTGGAAGCTACTGATGGGAAATTGCTATCTGTGGGTTTGTCCCCCACTACAGCACATAAAGTGTTCAATACCTTGACATGGGACAACAGAAGCTCAACAGCGTCTAATTCAAAACCAACTCTTGCAATCGCTGATTGATCCAAATTCCAAACCAAAATAACAGCAGTTTCAACAACGCCACGTCCTGTCAAAGTGGGAGCGGCCAAAACAAAAAAAACGTCACTCCTGTCCTGCGCTCTCATTGCCCACGATCTGGTGACTTTCTCATGCAGGGAGGAGGGGGGGGGGGGGGTCCTTAGCTGTCCACTACATCCGTGTAACGCCGACATCCGGCAAAACGAAAATCTGAAAGCAAGAGGGAGAAACGAGATTCAGTGGTGTGCGTGAAAATTGTGCATCTAACTGTGTACACGAGTTTCCATAAAAAAGTATTTCACAGGTTAAATTGAGTTGCGAGTCACACAAATTGACTCAAAGAGTCCAAGTCGGTGTCCGTAAAACTGAGTCACGGGAAAACGGCATTTTGAGAACGGTCCTGCAAGGATTGAAACATCACGCCCTCAGATTTTCATTTCAAGTTGTCTCAGTCAGTAAGCAGTATGCAACACTCCTGTACATTACTTCAAGGAAGGAACGGGATTTGAATAACGGGACTCTAATCCCTCGAATCACGAGTTGGTCAAGTCTGGCTCCTCCGTACCTACCATTTTTTTGTTTATGATACACTGGCTGGCCATGGGCTTGGGGGGACGGCAGGCTACTTGGCTGCCAGGGCCTGCTCCATGGCCTCGTGGGCCTCAATGGCAACCTGGGCCTCGGCACGTCCCATGTCTGTGTTGGCTGCGGCCATCGCCTGCTGGGCATGGCTCAGCCCCTCCTTGACCGCCTGTCCGGCAAAGGCAAGACAAAGATTGCTCATCAGCGGCTGAAAACCACAAGGGCATTATTGGACTGTCTCCCTCACTTCCTCTGCCTCTCACTCCCTCTGTCTCCCCTCCCTCACTCCCTCCCCTTCTCTCCCTGCCTCTCTCTCCCTCCCTTCCTCTCTCTCCCTCCCTGCCTCTCTCCCTCCCTGCCTCCCCGCCTGTCTGTCCCTGCCTCTCTCTCCCTGTCTCCCTCCCTGTCTCTCTCCCTCCCTTCCACTCCCTCCCTCCCTGCCTCTCTCTCCACGTCTCTCTCTTCCACCCTGTCTCCCTGTATCCCTCCCTTCCTCTCTATCCCTCCCTGTCTCTCTCCCTCCCTGCCTCTCTCCCTGTCTCTCTCCGTCCATGTCTCCCTCCCTCCCAGCCTCTCTCCCTGCCTCTCTCTCCCTGTCTTCCACCTTGTCTCCCTGTATCCCTCCCTTCCTTTCTATCCCTCCCTCCCTGTCTCTCTCCCTCCATTCCTCTCTCTCCCTCCCTGCCTCTCTCTTCCTGTCTCCCTCCCTGTCTTCCACCCTGTCTCTCATCCTCCCTGTCTCTCTCCCTGCCTCTCTCCCTGTCTTCCACCCTGTATCCCTCCCTCCCTGTCTCTCTCCCTCTCTCTCTCCAACCCTCCCTCTCTCTACTTACGGCCGGGTCTAGCTGTTCCATGGGCACTGCCATCTCTGCTAGGATCTGCACAGATGAGTCAGCGTTGATGGTGACCGAGCCACTGCTCACTGCAACGAGGAAACACGACCGATATGAGTCATCGGCTGCTGACAGTCAGCATGGTGTGAGGTCACCACATCTTTCAGTTGAATTTATTTTTGCATTCTGGGGGTTTTAAGCTTGCTGCCTTACACAGTGCTTTTGCCTGACCAAAGCTACACCCACTGCCGAAAACTGTGGTTGCGTCAGGAAGAGCATCCAGCCATTAACAATTTTGCTCTCACCCTAAAACCTCACTTTGCTGGCAAACTGAATCCACAATAGACCTATCTTTTGGCACAACGACTTGACGGAAAATCTTTTACTTTTCCCCAAAAGTGTGATTTTGTGACAGGTATGTGTGGCGTGTATGTAGGAATAGTGAAATGCATTGACCGTCGTCCAGTTAACACATATACACGTCACAAAATCATGGTACGTACGCGGCTGTGCACAAAACATGGATTTCACTAAATCCTACATACACGCCACACATCCGCGTCACAAAAGCATGATTTTTTTGGGGGAAACTGTACATCCAATTTCTTCGGCAAGTGGTTGTGCCATTGCAATTGTCTACATAATAGTAGATGGTCTAATGTGGGTTGAGGATTTTTCCCAACTTTGGACGCCATGAGAGAGATCGTGGACTGGCCGAAGTTCCGTGCATTGACCACAACCCTGTGACCCCCCCCCCCACCCACCACCACCCTTTTCTGGACACATTACCAAAGTATTTATTGATGGAGCCATCGTGCTCAAAGACGCTGAGCATGCCTGGCTTGAGAACGGCCAGCGAGGGGACGTGCTGGGCCAGAATACCAAAGGTGCCCGTCGTCGAGGGAACATCGATCTGCTTCACATCCGCATCGTTGTAAAACATCTGCTCGAGGGTGAAAAGGAAGAGAAAAATTAAAACATTAGAAAATGACCAAAATGTCACAAACTGGTAGGAAGGTTTGAGGTGACACCATGTGAAACAATTTCCTTGGAGACGAAGGGTGGCTCTGAAAAAGAGCCGGTAACTCAACATTTCAGACAGTGTGAACTCTAACCATCGTGAGGAGACTGCTGGATTCCAACTATCAAGGAATAAGTACCATCGGTACTTTCATAGCAGGACCTTTCTCAAACTCAAAGGTCTTTACATTACAGAAGGTCCTGCTGGGATCGAAATGCCATTCCCTCCTGCTTTTTGACACTGACACTTTGACAGCAGTTTGAAATTTTTTTGGATATTAATCCTGATTATATACATTAGGCCCTAAGCAAAGTGGCAGTACAGCATCAACTAAAGACTTGAGACTGAGAGGCTGAGTGATGAGCATGTTTTATTTGTTTGCCATTGATTAAATAATAATTTAAAATACATTTTTATTTAGCCAGTATGACAGTGAGCAAAGTGACGTATGAATTATTTGAGAGGGTCACTACGTATTCCCTGATTTTATCCTCCACACGACCGCCCAAAGTAGGCTAACCTGAACATTAAAAGTACATCTTATTTTACGAGTATGACTGCGATTATAACCGGTGTCTGAAAAGGGAGCTTTTGGCATTCTTTCATCACACAGAGCTCGATTGAGCGGTTTACCTGTCCCGGCATGCCGAAAGTGAACGACATTTGTGTCGCCGCAGCCGGCTTAGCCGCGTCTTCTGCATAGTATCTCAGCGACTGCGAAACTCGGAGACCACTCCTGCAGGTTCTCACGGGACCAGATAACCTAAGGATGTTCCTCAACAGCGACATTTTGGGAGAGTTTCTCTTTCGGGGACCGACGAAGATTGAACTTTCCTACCGGCGCTACGCGAAGAGGCGAGTCACAAGTAGCCGTTGAGGGCGCTGTATTCTATGACCATAGAGCGCTATGACAATGTACAGTACTACAATGCACACTACATGATACATCATACACATGTACATGTACATGTACATGTACACTGTACATTGTAAATGTACATGTACATTGTACAATGTAGTACAGTGTGTACATGTACAATGTACATGTACAGTACCTTTGATAAGCTACACACACAGCTCAATCAACAGAGCTCTATTATATCAACTTTATTTTTCACATCGATGAAACTCGGCCATAGTAGACTCCAGTCTTTATCGCATTGATTTTTATGCAAAGTTGCTGACACCGTTGATTTGAAGTAATTTTGATTTTGACTTTTGAGAAAGATCCTATAGCTGCTAGGATCAAAACGCCGGTCACGCCCACCGATCCTATTCAGTTTGTGTTATTTGGTTTTTCCTGAATTAAACCATGATTAAACTAAAAAAAAAACACCCATGCAATTACCCAGGTATAGCCTATAATTATAATATATTGGAATCATAAAGCTAAATGAATAATGAGCTCTATGGTTGGGATATACTCATGCACAGATGCAGCATATGTATTTGGCATAGCTCAAATGGTAATATTGCGCTAGGCACGCAAAACCAGAGGTCTTGGGTTCAACTCCTGTTTCACAGTCAAAGTTTTCTTTTCCATTTTTTTGTCTTCAAAATTCATCAATGTTTTGAGAGATTATCGGTTTTACCGATACGCACTTCACCGTGAGCACAAGCATTCACAGCAAGTTTGTTTACGTCAACGCTAACTCCCGAGAGGCATGGTGATGATCTGTTTGAAATTTGCATTTTGGTTAATAATAATAGCAGTTTCCATGTTGTTGTTGAGTGTTTCACCATGGAGTTTTAAGGTTTCACTGTCAAATTCTATCGATCAAAATGAGGGAAAACTGACTGGAAAATGATTTAGAAAATGGCGAATACAATTTTGGCTGGACCGGGACTTGAACCCGAGACCCCGAGTGGCTCGATGGGTAAACCACCCGGCGCCGACCGGCACTTCCAGCCCTTTGAAAGATGGGGGATTGGGTGGGTAATATTGCAACACTCAGAGGCATTCGACTTTGAAACACCGTTCGTAGAGACCTTCGGTGCCTCCAATGCCATAGCTGACGCAAACATGTTTGCCACAGTGAGTTCAGTTAAAGTGAACTTTGCACTTGTTTTCCCCACACTTTTCAGCACGGCCGGTGCCGTGATGGTGCAATGCATGAGGCATCTGCCCATGAGCAATTCCTTTTTTCTCTCTCTTCTTAAAAAAAAAAAAATCGAGTAAATGGTGATCTGAATTCCTGCCACACCGACATAGCAGAACGCAAGAAAATTGCGGAGGTTACCAGACTATTTTTTAATATTTTTTGGGGGTGCACAGCAGACTGCGCTCTGAGCATGCGCAGTCGGCTCGCCATGGCGGCGACCATGTACCCGAGACGGAGCGGTCGGCGGTCGAAAGGTAAGCCCCGATTCTCCCCTTTTCCTTGCCCCGATTGCCCGTCCAAAGCCCCGAAACGACGGAGGAACTCACCGCCTCCCTCTCTCTCCCCGCTCCCAGGTCGTCACGACAGCGGCGAGACGGACGTGCCCCTGGATCTGAGCAGAGGTACGTGCAGTTTGTGATCGGTGACACGACACGGCCGATCGGTCGTGTGCTGGACAATGACACTGACAGCGACACCCGGGTCAATGTCGTTCCAAGACCCATTCATTGATTGCCCCGATGTCATCTTGAAACCAAAAAAAGGGGGCGTTTGTCGGTGTTCTTGAGGGTGGTGATTTTCTCACTTGTTTTCTCGACGGGCTCTTATTCTTAATTCCATGCTTTCTTTTCAGAGGCATAGTCAGTCTGATTATTAATATTAATTAAAAGTGCAAATTATTATTTGGTAATTATAAATTATTATCTTTAAAATAATAACACCCATTCATTTATTCGTTCTTTATTATTTGTTTTACCACATCTCATTTTATTTGGTGACAAACATAAATACATACATGTTGTTTTGGATATCATCAAGTTCAACTATCTATCAATCATTTTTATCAAGCTTACGTACTTTACAAAATATTATACTTTTTTTATAGCCTATGTAGAGGGCCGAATTAAACACTTTGAAAGTGTACTTTGGTTTGGGTGCATTTTTCCCTAGATGGCGGAAGATGGCTCGCAGAAGGTTATGAAAATAATTTGTAAAATAATGTGATATAAACAAAATGGCAGTGGCTGTTGTTACGGCAGTCGTCCGTGTGGTTCCCTGACTTCACAGTATTTGTCAGGATGTTTAGCTCTTGGAACCAGACTATCAGCTAATAGACTGGTTCAACCAGCCTGCACTACTGACGAAATACAATCAAGTCAGGGAATCACACGGACGACTGCTGTAACAACAGCCACTGTGAAACAAAATAAATTCAGGTAGGCCAAGCATCCAAGTGAATGAACAGTCAGGTTACTTTTTTTCTCTCCAAGAATTTATAGTTGCGGTATTATTACCGTAACCCTCATTCTCCCGTAGGTCGCGACCTTCGGGAGGTTGAGGGTTACGGTTACTGCAACTACAAGAGTTAGAGAAACCAAAGAGATGTCCATTGTCTGCAGCATACGCATGGTTATCTGATCCAACTTGAACCCTTCCTCCATGCTTGAACAATGTACCGGTAGTAAATAGTAATGATGTATATGCGCAGCAAATGCCAAGGCCTTACAGCCACCATCAAAAGCTTACCGTTTGCAAACAGGTGTTTATGCCTGTGTGTCTTTGTGATGTCACTGCCAGCAATTGTGACACAATTTTTTAAGTGGTTTGCAAATTTTATCCAAAATTGGTCACTCTGAAGGTCCACGATATCAATATTGTCGACTATAGTTTGAGAAAAAAACTTAAGACATATTTGCATGCATTTGATGTGTGCTTGATAAAATATAACTTTTTTTCTCATTTTGTGTTATTATAATCATCAAAATGGTGTATTAGTCTGCAATCTGTACACACTATTGTAAGTCGATTTTTACAGACATAAATAATTATTCATTGGAAAATGGGTGCAGCCAACCGTGAAATACCAAGTCCATGTACAATGTACATGTACAATGTATACGTACATTTTACACGTGGATGTCCATACTGTTTTCTGTATTTGAATGCAAATACATACATTCTTTCTTACCAATCTTACTGTTCATTTTCTACATTTTCTACAAATACATGAATGTTGCAAACTGCTGTACTGACTAAATTGACCAAAATATGCAAAAATCCCAAATTACTTGGTAGGAGGATTTGACATTTCGATCCAAGCAAAACCTTTCTCAAACATGTCAAAGGCAGAATCACTCTGCCTTTGAGAAAGGTCCTGCTAAGATGGAAACACCAGGCCATCCTAATTTGTGATAATTAATGCCAATAATGTGTGTATTGATTGATTAATTCTGTTGGGGGGGGGAGGTCCCTGACTATTCATTGGTAACAAGTCTCATCCATTACACAACAAGCACAGAAGCAGGATACCAGGGTTTCCAACACTGTGGGGTGGTCCACTTCAAAACATTTTCTCCCAAAACTGCCACCTCTGGAGTCAAAGTCATGCCTGACAAAAATCTACACAAAAACCATTTAGCACCTTTAGGAATAGCGTACAATACATGTTCAATGAGCTGCAGACCTATCCCTAAACCTGTTGATTTACTGCCAAAGTGTATGCTTTATAATCATGATTTAGTGAATGAGTTTTTCATCAAACCTAATCCAGAGGATTTGTACAGTTTGCAACATTTGTGCAGTTTGCATCATTTTTGTATATCACCCTAATCCAGAGGGATTAATTTGCAGTTTGAAAGTTAATGTTTTTCTTATCTTTTTTAAACTGCGGGCGGGTTCCTGTCATGACCTTACAGTAGCGCCCTCATTTGTATACCGATATTTTTAAAGGTAAAAAATATGACCAATTCCTGAAAGTCCTTAGCTGGCACCTTTGAAATTTGGATCCCAAAGAAACGCCTGCTAGGATCAAACCTTTGATACCTGAAATATGCAAATTGTGAAAAGGGGTGGAACTGGGAGAGCATGCCTTTTTCTGATTGAGAAACTCTGCAAGTTACTAAGGTATAAATAAGAGTGATATATGTACAAAAATGTTGCAAACTGCTTACTGACTAAAATTACCGAAATGCAAATCTCAAAATTTAGTGGGCCTGACATTTCGATCCTAGCAGGACCTTTCTCAAAGGCCTTTGAGACAGGTCCTGCTAGGATCGAAACGTCAGGCCCACTAAATTTTGAGAAGGTATAAATAAGTTAACACAAAAATCTGTTGCAAACTGCTCGCTGACTAAAATGACCTGCAATTTACAGAAATCTCAAAAGTTAGAGGGCCTGACGTTTTGATCCTAGCAGGACCAAAACGTCAGACCCTCTAATCTTTTGAGAGTTATAAATAAACTGTTTAACTGTTTGTTTACTAATTACAGTTAATAATCAGACTATGTATTCAAATGTAGTCAGACTAATTAATGCATTCAAATTCTGAACCAGCCTAGCAGAGCCTTTCTCGAAGACGGACCAATAACAAATTCTGATCCGACAGTGTAGCTAACTCTTCGCAGACTTCAACAAACCTGTAATTTATACTAACCAAAAGCAGGCTGACTTTTCAATCCTAGCCGGACCTAGCTTCTCAAAAGCAGAAAAAAAGAAAGAAATTGGTAATCCGATAGCATTGTAAACTCTTTGCTGGCTAAAATGACGGGAAATGTACAAATCCAAGAGTGGCTGACTTCAATCCGTGCAAGACCTTTCTCAAAGGCAGGGTGAAAACCCCTGTAATCCGATCTGTTTACTGACTAGAGAATGCATCGAGGTATGGTGAATTCACGCCAAAATCCTGAAAAGTTAAGTTACAGGAAGTACTAAACCTGACAAAATTCAACAGAACCCTCTGTGCCAGTGGGATTTTGTGTGATTTAGGGTAGTTAGGGTTTTAATTGATTAAAGGGTTATGTAGTTTTTGTCAAAATTTTGGAAAATGGCAAAGAAAACTGTGACTGGGCCGGGACTGGGACCCGAGACCTCAAAAATCCATCCAAACTTAGCTCTCAATTGCCCCCCCCCCCCATCCACAGTACTAATGTAGTTACTATGACTTTGCCTGGGCTGGGACTAGAACCCAAGACCTCCAAAACCGATCAGAACTTAGCTCTCAATTCCTTCCTTTTTTTCCCCTCCCGCAGTATTAACCATGACTTTGAATCACGCCATATACCCCGTAGCTCGGCACACCCCCTTCCAAGATATGATTCATTTCAGCAAGGGTTGTATATAAGTGGCTAGCCTAAGGGTCTCTTAGCCTTTAGCTTGTGGGACGTGAGATCCCAGATGCCTGTCCATGGTGTGTGTGTGTGTGTGGTGGCCGGTGGGTGGGTGGGTAGTGGGGGGGGGGTGTATGGAGATACCCACAGATAGTCTCTGTCAGTTTCAGTTTGCGGGGGATCTGTCATTGTTTCTGCGAGTCGTCCGTGGCTGGCAATGTGCCGCCGCAAAAGGAAGAGATTAATTTAGCCACCGACCGTGACCAGACATTAGGACCGTATCCTGGAATGTGGAAATAACAAATTAATCTGCGTGGATCATCACAAACACGTTCTGTTTGCGTTGTTGTTGTTGTGTTTTTCTGTCTTCAGATGTTTGCTTTTGAGAAGAGTCCTGCAAGGATCAAAACGTTTGGCCTAAAAAAAAATTTAGATTTATTTTCCTCAGTTTTTCTTCTTGGGGATGTTAGGTTTCTTTTGTTGGTTTTTGTTCTTCAGTGTGCTTTTATTAGGGGGGGGGGGGACTTGCAATTTCTCACGCAAGATTTGAAGGTTTGCATGGTCTAAATACTATTACTAAGTGGAAGGTTTGCATTGACACCATGGAACACAACCTTCCACATACCGGTACCTTTTTACATGCACGTATCCACTGTAGCCCACTGTTTTCACTGAAAAACTGCACACAATTTATCTTAGTCTGGGTGGGGTATATACATGTACACATGGAAATACAAGTGTACATGTATCTTGCTCTCACTGAAACTACAATAATAAAAAAACAGAGATGTATTGAATAGTGAATACACAGGGAAATTTGGATATTTGTTTTGATACACTATACGAACGTACCGATATGAAGTTTCCGTCTGAAGTCATATGTATTGACAAGATGTATTTCAGCAACAATTTAACACAACATGCTGTAATGCTGATGCACGAAAATTCACCGTTCAGAGCTGTTCACTGTTCACCATTCAAAATCATTGTAATTTCTTTTGTACATAAAACTTAGTTCTCTTCAAAAGCCATGGACCAGCAGAAACGGAAATTAGTTGAGGCCGTATATTCTAGCCTTATTGAATATGCTGGAGAATACTTACACACATACCGGTACATTTCAGTCTGAGCAGGACTTTTCTCAAACAAAGGCAGAGTGACAAGGACAGAAACAGATAGGAAGGGGGGGGGGAAGAGGCAATGGGATACAGAGGAAGAAAAAAGGAGGAAAAACTGGTAGATAGAGTAGGGTGAGTGGAACAAATCAAACGGAAATGAACACAAAAGGGTTATAAGTAAACAACTAAACATGTCCAATTTGAAACTACATGTATACTTTTTTTAATTTTAGGAATGCAGCCTTTCTGCAAACAGTTTTTAATCGAATGAAGGCTTTTCTCTAGTTATGATCACATTTTAAGTCTTGCTAATGATGCATGAACTCCATTTACAACCTGTTCCGTATGCAACCACCCACTGACTACATGTGATGTATGCGATTGATTGATAGCAAGATTGTTTGCGTGTACCAGGTGACCTTTAGGGAATGTTGAGACAGTTGGTAATGACTAGTCTATCTTTGGTACAGTGAAGCTGAGTCCTTAGCCCCCACAGTCACGCGAACATGATGATGTGTTATTGTCCAGGGAGTGGGCGTCGAGCAGGACATTGCAGTTATTAAATGCTCACTTGATGAATGTTTTCTTTTCATCGTACATGTACCTTTTTGGTTCGTGGTTCTATCCAATGTGGGCCCAGGGGGGAACTCTTGGGGAGTGGGAAGGAGGGAGGGAGGAGGGGTGGGGGGGAGGGGAGGCAGGCCAGCAGGGAGTGAGAGAGGAATGGATGGAGTGAGGGACAGAGAGATGGAGGCAGGGAAGGCAGTCAGGGATCGAGAGAGAGGAAGAGAGGGAGGGAGGGAGGAAGGGAGGAAGGGATTGAGAGAGGGATGGAGAGATGGAGTGAGTAGAGGCAGTCAGGGAGACAGGCAGGGAGCGAGAGAGAGAGGAAGAGAGGGAGAGAGGAAGGGATGTAGAGAGGGAGGGAGGGGACTCAGGGGAGGCAGGCAGGCAAACAGTCAGGCAGGCAGGCAGTCAGGCAGGCAGGGAGCGAGAGAGGGAGAGAGGGAGAGAGGAAGGGATTGAGTGCGAGACGGAGGGAGGGAGGAGAGGCAGGTAGTCAGGGAGGCAGGGAGAGAGAGGAAGAGAGGGACAGAGACAGTCAGGCAGGTAGGCAGTCAGGGAGGCAGGGAGCAAGAGAGGGAGAGAGGAAGGGATTGAGGGCGAGACGGAGGGAGGGAGGGGAGGCAGGTAGTCAGGGAGGCAGGGAGAGAGAGGAAGAGAGGGACAGAGGCAGTCAGGCAGGTAGGCAGTCAGGGAGGCAGGGAGCAAGAGAGGGAGAGAGGAAGGGATTTAGGGCGAGACGGAGGGAGGGAGGGGAGCCAGGTAGTCAGGGAGGCAGGGAGAGAGAGGAAGAGAGGGACAGAGGCAGTCAGGGAGGCAGGGAGCAAGAGAGGGAGAGAGGAAGGGATTGAGGGCGAGACGGGGGGAGGGAGGGGAGCCAGGTAGTCAGGGAGGCAGGGAGAGAGAGGAAGAGAGGGACAGAGGCAGTCAGGGAGGCAGGGAGCAAGAGAGGGAGAGAGGAAGGGATTTAGGGCGAGACGGAGGGAGGGAGGGGAGCCAGGTAGTCAGGGAGGCAGGGAGAGAGAGGAAGAGAGGGACAGAGGCAGTCAGGGAGGCAGGGAGCAAGAGAGGGAGAGAGGAAGGGATTGAGGGCGAGACGGGGGGAGGGAGGGGAGGCAGGTAGTCAGGGAGGCAGGGAGAGAGAGGAAGAGAGGGACAGAGGCAGTCAGGCAGGTAGGCAGTCAGGAAGGCAGGGAGCAAGAGAGGGAGAGAGGAAGGGATGGATGGAAGGACATAGAGAGGGAGGGAGGGGAGGTATGCAGGGAGTGAGAGAGAGGAAGAGGGGAAAGGATGGAGAGAGCAAGGGATGGGAGGCAGGGAGAGGGAGAGAGGAAGGAACGGAGGGAGAGATGGAGAGATGGATGGAGGGGAGGTAGGCAGGCAGGCAGGAAGAGAGGGACAGAGGCAGGCAGGCAGTCAGGGAGGCAGAGAGAGAGGAAGAGAGGGAAGGAGGGAGGGAGAGAGGTGGGTGGGTGGGTGTGTGAGAGGGCAGGCAGGCAGGCGTCAGGCGGGTAGGCGGGTGGGCAGATGGGCACTGGGCAGGCAGGTTGGCAGATATGATTGTTTACCCTTTTTTTAATAAACAAACAAAGGAATAGGAAATCCGACCTGGAAAGGTTTAAAACAGTTGAATATGAATATAGCAAAGAAAATGTGCATTTAAAGCAGTCAAAACAGCTGCTTGTAGTATTTGAGATTTGTTTAAAATGTCTGACAGTTCTGCCTTTGAGAAAGGTGCTACGTGTAGGATCGAAATGTCAAGTGTCAACCCCTCTCATATTGTGCAATTTGTGTCAAATGAATTCACTAAGCACTTGATTTTGGGCTCGCTCGAAATTCATGAGGTTTGAGCAAGGCTTTGGGAAATTGGGATTCTCTGTATAGATTGTCCCCCCCCCCCCACACACACACACACCTGTACATGCGTATACTTGTGGGGTATTTCCTTTGTTCTCGTGTACTAAAAAAACACTCCCAGAAAAGCCTAAATCAAATCGCTTCCTTTCGAACCAGAATCACTTTCCTAGGCTGAAATTTCTAGCGAACGTCCCTTATATACGGTAAAATAGTTCTATTTGCGACAGATACAGTGTACATGTAAACATACCTCGAAAATTCCTCCTTTTTGAGTTAATTCCAAATAATCAGATTCCTGAAAACCTTATGGGGTACCAAAAAAGGAGCGTTCCCATTGTTCTGAGTACCCACCCATTGTTCTGGTACCCTGCAACCCACCTTATGTAAACCCACACACACACACGATATGCAAAAGAAAAGAAAACGGGAGAGAAGTGTTGAGCGGGAAAAGCTATTTATGGGTTGTGCAAAGTGCAGACTGAGAGGTTGCTACAGCGATTGAACGTGTGATGCCGATAGTGTGCGTAGGTCATCACTTTGTGCGTCGGCCGCGTGGATTTGTTGCGTTGGCTTTATCCAGTCCCCCTTGTTTATCCACATTGGAATATCCGCTTGCCGAAGCACGCCCCCTCCTGCACTTGAGAATGCATGGTACTGTACATGTACATGTAGCCTTCCCTCTCTTCCCAACCCATTTCAACGACCTTGCTTGGAGCAGATGCAATATCCCCCATGATACAGTATAATGTAGAGAGGTGTTGGGCCGCATACAAAATGTGGCCGGTAGCGGTTAAGACCCCACTTTCTATGCGCTCTACATACTGTACCTACTACATGCACATGTGCGGTAGACCAATACAGGTGTGCATGTACAATTGCAATCTATTCACGTACACATGTACAGACTACAGTACATTATATTGCAAAATACTGTACATGTGTATACATTGTACATGTACAGTGTCTTGTTTCATGTACCGGTACAGTATTCATGGTATTGTACATTGTGTACAGTATTATGTGTTTTTAGCTTGGACTTGTGCATTTACCGGTACAGTACTGTATCTCTGTTCAATTTGGATACTGTACTGTACAGACACTGTATGTATACACTAAGGCTGTTGTCGACAAGGCTTTTGTCGACATTGTCGCGACAAAGAAAATATTCCGACATGTCGACAAGGTTTCTCGGTTGTCGCGACAAAAACAATAAAATACATTAGCCTACCTCTAGTCATAATGGCCAATCTCTGAAAAGAAGGGAATAAAAAGGGAACAAAAGATCCTATAATTGTGTGCTGAGCATTTCATTTTTGCTTATCCACGCCGCAAAATAATAGTTACTAAATATGTTGGAAGTTGAAAGGGATCGCGACGCGACCAAAGAAAATCGTTCACAGAACGCATTTTTCCATTACGATGTACAGTATATACCGTATAGCGCACGTTTCTATGGCCGGTCGACAGCAGTACAGTAGCTGGCATACGTTGCTGCATCGCATGCATTTAATACACGTGCGTACGGGATACCAGTGCAATGCAGAGATCGGGAAAGATCGTGGACGTCCGAGGGAAGGATCGAGAAATGAGATCGCACGTGCGTCGCGGTCGGTACCTCGCTGAAAGTAGCTGCATGTTTGGGCCCAAAATCCCGGCGGCCGCGGATTTTATTTCGTTGAAAAACGGACCGGAAGTACATTATGTACATCGGAAAAAGGCCTCCTTTGCCGCATACGTTCTAGGTTTGTCTGAATGTATGGCTGAATACGCGGCCTCCTCCGTTTTTAGGCCCAATACGCGGCTGGTTTTTGGGTGCCCAATACGCGGCTACCTTTA
This sequence comes from Luidia sarsii, assembly GCA_949987565.1. Lineage (NCBI taxonomy): Eukaryota > Metazoa > Echinodermata > Asteroidea > Paxillosida > Luidiidae > Luidia > Luidia sarsii. The sequence continues at coordinate 9,429,166 of OX465113.1, forward strand.
GCTAGGTGCGGACGGTGACGTCTTTTCTTTTCATCGAAACTATCTGGTTCTACAACTTCCATGTACATGTGTAAAAAGCCAATAGGAAAACCACTGCAGCCGCTGTGCAGCGAATTCATAAATATTCATTATTTCTTGCAGTGATAACGCACGCATCGCCGATCGATGACGTCATGAATAAACAATGAGCAATCGCTTTTTTATGATTTTATAAGGAAATTACGACTGTAACACCCAATATCGGCACAAAAAATATTTTGTTGTGTATTATGTTAAATACGAAAGCCATTAAAATATGAAATTTTATTGAAATTAAGATTATCCATGAAAACTAATTTCACAAGTTCACAACTATGGCGGTTTGACATGCCCCATTCGTTTATTAACTAAAAAAAATCCGAAATTGTGACTACAGATTTTTGACTAAATCGAGTCTCTGTCGCGACAATGTCGACAGTCGGCATAAAATTCTCGCGACATGTCGACAAGAATTTTTTCTCACGACAACAGCCTTAGTATACACCATGTATACAGTTCCATGGTACATGTACATGTACATGTACATGTACATGTACAGTGTACATGTACTGTAGTACATACATGTACCTGTACGTGTATGCAGTACTGTACATGTATATATGGTACATTGTGTACATGTACATGTGTACATGTATACGTATGACTACGTGCACATACCGGTAGTCTGGTAGTGGTACATGTACTGTACAGTACATGTACATGTGTGCACTGTACACACATGCACTTGTGCATTGCATTACCACAAATTTGTCAGTCTTACAACAAAATAACCGGCAAGTACTGTACTGTATCTCAGTTCAGTGTTATCAAAATTTCGCTTAAATTTGGACGAAACTCTTCTGAGACCAGTTCCTCCCATGAGAGGATACATGTACTTGTTCAGCCTTGTTCAATTTAAATCCATTGATTTTAAGATCAAGTCGGACATACTGTAAAACCCTACAAAAAAGGCAAAATGCTGAAGATGGGGAATAGTAATGTAAACCAAAAAAATTTGTCAAAATTATAGTGTGTCCGACTAAAAATTATACTAAAATTATACTATACCTGGAGTAGAGTTCAGTAATAATAGCATTGCAGTGTCTGAATGTAGTAGACTACACACCTGTACATGTATGTAGTACATGTATGACTGGTAGTCATTTGATAGTGGTGCGTGTACTGTATGTACGCGAGTATTGTGAATGGTCTGCAAAGGAAATATAATTATGACATCCGAAACTCCAATCTCCTCATTTGCCACGTTGACCTCATAATGCACACGATGTACATGTACATGTATACTGCAATAGTGCTATGCGAGAATGTCTTTGAACAAACTGAATTTTGGGCTACAGTATTTGTGGTGGAGACAAATTTTATCAAGTAATGAAAATTTGAAACACGAAAATCCCAAGGCATCGTGTTCTGCTGGAATCAATATGTCAGTGCAGTCAGTCCCTCTCAAAGGGAATTTTTCCAAAGTTATTGTAAAGTGATTGCCAAGTGTAAAACTTCTTTAGAGCACAGGGTGAGTGAAAAAAAGCTCAGGTCTAGCAAGATTCTTCAGTGACTACCGGTAGACCCTTTTTCCGCCACGAAATTTGATGCCCGCATACTGTACATTATGGTATCTTGACGTGTGTTCATGAGCATACCGGTACATGATGTACTGTGCAAGTACAATATGTACACGTACGATATGTCGTTGAATTATAAATACATGCAGTAGTTTTCACCAAACTACAGTGTGTACAGTAATTACCAGTATAAAACAGAATATTCCGGTCAAATTGGAGATTGTACCGCATGAATATGGCCTTGATGAAAAATCCAATGAATATTGCCGAGAATCCTGCCCAGTGACATTTAAAACTCTTCGTTCTGGGCATGCCCCTTGGGGAGTTCGCTTGCCAGTTGCCAGATTGATTGGGGAATTCCTGATAAAAGCATTTTTCTGCCCCCCCCCCCCAAAAAAAATGTGTGGTGTAAAATTTCCAACTTGGATGCATGATTATACTGTCTGATGTCATCAGTGTGCGAAGTGTCTGGCTTTTTTTTGCACGAAAATCTCTGGGAAAAAATCGTAAAAACCTAAATTTGGGATGGCGCTTTGCTTCCGTTTTTCAGAACCAGCGGACAACGTAAGGGACGTCCTGATCCATGTGGTGCAAGAACGGAACATCAACAAAAGCAGGCGCGTCTCTTTCCTCAACAACTTTGTCAAGGTGAGCCTGTTCCACGCCCAGAACATTTCTGTCACCCGTTACATTTGTTTGTAAATGTTGTAATGATCACTATTCGTCCTGACCGTCTGGCTAGCTGGTTGTTTGTTTAGCCGTCTGCATAACAAATTTTAAATGCTTCCTTCTTGGAAGCTCATACATGTGTAAATATGACCTTCTCTGTCACTTCAAAAAAAGGTACTTACGGTAAGTCGATGTATGCAGTCCCGCTTACCAGGGTATCATGTACAGAGGAAACCTGTTTTTTTTTGGTTTAAAAATAAGTGTTTCAAAACATCTACTATGTACATGTATACGTATAATTTCAATATTCATAACCAGAAATTTATGATGAATTTGATTTAAAGCCCCTACACAACATTGGTAAGATCGAAAATCAGAAATGTTCACAGATTTACATGAAAATTATACAGTTTGAAGTTGGTTATAGTAGAAACCTCTCACTGAAATATTTCTGCCTAAAATGTTGTATTTTGGGAGAAATGAGTAAAAGAAATAGTTAATGTCTCACCGAGATCTAAATTATTTTTCGGAACAGTACAGCATTGAATGCTGCATTTTCGCGAAACCAATGAAGCAGTTTCCACGATTTTCTCGAGACTCGGTTGGCGGATTGAGCTGAAATTTTCACAGGTGTGCTACTGTATTTCATGCATATGTTGGATTAGTTAATGTACATGTATGGATGCTATTCTTTGACCTCGACCAATGTTGTGAAGGGGCTTTAAAAAGAAAGAATATATCAGCAAGTTTATGCTCAATGGTTTCATCCTCATTTCTCCTTCAGTCATTTGCAAACAATTCTGAGAATGAATGTACACATTTTCAGACTACTCGAAAATGCAATGTGCTGCAGGCCTCAAACATACCGTACATCAATTTAAAGCTTTATTAAATGGCTATTCCATCCATGTGTAAAGCAAAAGTGTGAGATCTTTCGACTTAAAGGGGGAAGAAACCCAGAGAAAAATGTTGGCTTATCTGATTGGGTGTTAAAAACAACCTACAATTACCTATGTGCTACTCACCTACGAGTTTCATAAAGAGGGTCGAATTCGCATTCCCGCAAACCGCCATCTTTTCGAATGGCCCGCCAGTCACTACGGGGGGTATGACATCGCAACGGAAACTCCCACAGTGGCCCTACTACAATATATACTGTGTGCAGTTATACACGCGCGAACTGAACGATGGTGTACTGCCAGGCTTTGGATGTCAAAATGCCAGCGGGAAAACGCTGGGGAAATCTTTCCATGCAGTTCCCAACAAGGACAAGAGACCTGTTTGACATCCAAAAGCCTGGCAGTACACCATCGTTCAGCTCGCAAGTGTATAACTGCATGCAGTTTATACATGTAGTAGAGGTACATCTGTCCGGGCCCATGCGGGAGTTTTTCGTTGCGATGTCATACCCCCCGCAGTGACTGGTGGCCCATTTGAAAAGATGGCGGTTTGCGGGAACACGAATTCGACCACCAAATTCCATGATTTTTCCCTCTTATGAAACTCGTAGGTGAGTAGCACCATGGAGCTATTAAAAGGGATGTACATGTAGCACATAGAATTGTAGGTTGTTTGTAACACCCAATCAGATAAGCCAACATTTTTTTCTGGGTTTCATTCCCCTTTAAGACTTTTTCTGCAGTGAGGATCACAAATGTGCCAGTCTTATTCTCATTCTGGGATGCAGACACCCACACATGATTAGTGACCTTTGTTGCTTCGGACAAAAGTGTTTATCCCAAACTGTCGCTGAAGCCGTCTTTAATGAAGTCATATTGGAAGCTTCCCCATTCGGAGAATGTTACGCCATCCGTCGGCTTAGTAACTTACGCAAGACTTAGCTTCTAAAGTAGCCGGCATATGGCTGTTCGCGTAGGTATATTGGTTCTCTTCTTTCTTTCCTTTTCTGGTAAAGCCCTACCGCCTTTCATATGCCCAGAGGATATTTCATTAAAAGCCAGAATCCTCCCCTCCTTCTCTGTCATCCCGAGACTGCACGATATTCATCCATTCAGCGTTGAGCTGAGACAGACACACCCCATGATCCATAACCGCGGGCCTCCTCCGTCTCCGTTACAGAATCCTCTCTCTCCCCTGGAGGGAGGATGCTTAGGAGGCGTGCGAGAAGGTCACACTTTCAGGACGCTGGCTGCGAGGTGTTGTTTTTTGTCCTCCGGCCCTGCCCACAAATTCAGCATTCAGAATTGCCGCTAATGTGAAACTTAAGCTGTAACAATGAAGACGCGGTATTGTCTGCTTGAAAACAAGTTGATTTCACACACTAACCAACACATTTTGGTAAAATATAAGTCTCTGATAACATGGATAAGAATGACCCGAAACAGACAATTTTGAAAAAAATTTAATCCACGGGCTTGTTGTTTTTACCCTCGCAAGATCATTTTCAAAGGCAGATTATTTTTTATCAAAAGTACATTGATATAAAACAGTTACCAGGCAGGGTCTCTCAATTTTTAAGAAGTGAACATTGCCAGTAATTTAAGCCGTTACATGTACATGTAAGTGGTTTAAGTTTCAGGTGTAAAAATCATGCTTTTCAATGATGCTTTCAATTTTTGCGGGGTTAGTTAGCAAAGCACCCTGGGTAAGCAAAGCACCCTGGGTAAGCAAAGCATCCTGGGTAAGCAAAGCACCCTGGGTAAGCAAAGCATCCTGGGACTCTGTGCCTGTGTATTTCCACTCTACTGACAACGGGCAGAGCATACACTGTCTGAAACGTCGACTTGCTGCCTCATCTCAAACCCATACTACATGTACACTACCAGTACTACCACATGAACACTTTACATTTCTCGAATACACTTTTGAATACACTGTACATGTGGTGACACTAGAACAAACTTTCCACGTTGCGATTCCACAGTGCCAACATCGAGTGTAGCGGCTATTACAGAATTTCCTGCCTTACATGTATTTGCGGTGGCCTCCCCAGATTGGCGCCATTAGCTGGAAAGATATGCCGTCACAGATGCCACTGAATTAGGCCCTGTCCTCAGTACACGAACACTTAGCAAAGGGAACCTTGAATCAAGTTTGCCTACATGTACAATGTGTGCATCCCTTGGCTGCCTTCCGTACAATTTACTGTACAGTGAGGATGGTTGTGGATTAGGATTTTTTTTTTTGCCCTGGCTCTAATCTTCATCCAGAATTGGATAAGGGACTACGTAAATAGTACCGGGGTACTGTTTATCATGAATCTTTCTTCCTCTATCTGTTTTTTTTTAAACCACAAATACATTGTACATGTACATGCACCGGAAATGACCAAATGCCCATTTCAATTGCGAAATTTGCAAAATTCTATTACATTTTTGGTATAGATAGTGCATTGGAAATTTGGTATAGGATTGGGATTGGTTTGTGCATTGGTAAAGGGTTGGGTTTTTGTTTGCAAAGAATCAATGAAATTTGGGGTTTTTCCCCCTGAAGATTGGAAGACATCTTTGTCAAGCGGCATTCAAGGTTACAAGAGTTCTCTGGGGTTTATCTTTAAATTTCCATATCTGAGCCCATGAAATTAATGCCGGTAATTGTAATTTCATGAGTGGAGTGGTTGTTGGAAGAGGTTTTTCATGACTGCAGGGTTGTGTTTTTTTTTTTTTGGCGATTGAGCAGAGAAGAGCCGGTATCTCGAATGTGCTCTGCACGTTGTCAGGAGACCGCAGGGCAGGACATTGGCGTCTTCGTCTGTCCAAAAAGTGTGTGAGATTTGTAAACACGGTAAAGGTAATTTGTAAAGGTGCCCTCTCGAGATGATACAGTTTATGTCTGCTGACATTCAGATTGATACACACTATTACACAGGCTACATGTACCGGTACGTACTGTACGTATACAGTATGTGTAGCGTACGTTATGTATAATTTACAGTACTGTGCATGCACTGTACAGTACATACAGTACATGTAGTATACATACTCTTGCTTTCTGCATGTACATTGTATACTGTACACAGGCATGTGTGGCTCTGAAAAGAGCCAGTAACTCAATGTTTCGGGCAGTGTGTACTGTGTACACTGCCTGTCATCAGGACATTCTCTATATCTGGTAAACTACACGTATTGTGCTGATGCACACATGTGTACCAGTACACTGTACATGTACACTGTACATGTACAAATATGAAATTAGGGCAGTACATGTAGCTTGTACATGTATTGTACATGTGCATCTACAGTATACTGCAAACCCAATGCCATTGAATCACTCAATTACATGTATATACATGTACATGCACATCGTACACGTACATTTGTACATTGTACAGGAGGGCAGGTCCATTGTCAAGGTCTTTGTGGAGATGCCTGCATACATATGTACGTACATGTACACAATGCATGTACTGCACACAAGCTTGGCCGTACACTGTGCATGTTAATTGTTATACAGTATAATACAACACTGTATAAACATACATGTACACATGTACATGTACATGTACTGTGTACACATGTACATACATGTACATGTACATGTACACATGTACACATGTACACTGTACATGTACAGTACACATACTGTACAGGTGCACATGGACATTAATTTTACAATGTTTGAAAATGTCCTTCCTCATTTCATTGCCCCATTTTCAGATTATTGTGAGTGACTATATATAATACAGATAGAGCAAATACACACATTACATTTGTATTGCACACTTGTACATGTATGCACTGGTACATGTACCTTACTGCCCTATACATGTACATGTGTGCACATGTTTATATTGTATATGTACAGGTGCATTTACATGTAAATGTTTGTACATGTATACATACATGTACATGTACAGTACATGTACATGTACATGTACATGTACAGTACATGTACATGTACATGTACCGTACAGTTTAATGTACACATACATTTACTGTACATACTGTATGTACATGTACTGTACGTTTGTACATGTTTGGAGGTACATGTATATGGTATAGTTTGGAGCAATCATAATTTGTATACATGTACAACAACACATGTACATGTACTGTACAAAGTACATGTAAAGTGTACCTAAAACATGTAAAAAGTAATGTACATGTACACTGTACATGTACATGTAATGTACAGGCACAAAGTACACATGTACATGTACACTGTACAGTACACGTACAGTTCAAGTGTACTAAGTACCTGTACATGTACATTGTATACGTGTACATTTACATGTACAGTGTACGGTACCTATACAAGTACTGTACTGTACATGTACCGTATGTGTACACATGTACATGTTTGGAGCAATCTTACATGTACATGTACATGTACATGTACATGTATGTGTGTACATGTACTGATGTACTGTACAGTACATGCACATGTACAATGTACCGTATTAATTTAACCAATTCTGTACATACATGTACACGAGTACAGGCATATTTACCGCATACATGTACGTGTGTACTCAAAGTGCATGCCGTCATGTACTTATGAAGTTATGGGTACTGTACATGTACACTGTACCTAAAGTGCTTTGTTGTTTTTTGGAGTGCGGCATATTGATGGATGACACGGACAAATTGATACTGACAGGGCTTGACTCGTAAATGCCAAGAGCTCCCGTGTCACAATTTCACCACAAGCTCCGTCTCATTGCCTACGGAACTCATCAGTCCCAGGCTACTAAAACACTGGCCTTCTCAATTCTCAATGGCCACTGAACATGACACCAGGCCACCTCAAATTGTGGGACCAGTACAGTACATTTGTGTGTGTACATTATACCGGTATATAGTTCAGCTGGCAATGTACCGTACATGTACAGTACTGTACACATGTACACTGTACAAAATATACATGTATACATGTACTGTACGTACGTGTACAGTGGGTTGTACAGGTGTACAGTATGTACATGAGTTAGTTGTAAAAATACAATGTACATGTATCTATAAATAAGACTTAAAGCTTTGTATAGTGGGTGAAACAATGCAGGATGGTTTGCAGTGCCACTACTGTACCGGTATGTACATGTACACTGTATCTAAGGTCTCTTAAAGAAGAGGTATGGTTCTGAAAAGAACCTGAGTGATTACTGATGAAGAATATCTTTAATCAAAAGTACATGTAGATAGGCAAACAATTCAGGGAAACAGATCAAGGGAAAACTGTTAGTGAACTTTTTGAAGAAGAAAAAAAAGGAAATAGGCGATAAAATCTTTGATTGGGACTTGAACCCAGCTGAGACCTCTGGTTTTGCAGACCACCAGCACTGTTCCCATCTGAGCTATCCAGCCCTTATAGATGGCGGCCTTCCCCGATAGTTAACTAGTCTTTGCCGTGGTCAGGGTACCAGTCAGAACTCAGAAGTATTCCTGCCGTATGGCAGAAAGGTCCTGCCTCCGTTGAAAATATCCAGTGCTCTGAGTCTCGGAGAAATGCGGGTCTTGTCTCGTCCTGCGCATCTCTTGGGCCATCGGACGATAACTGCACTTTGAAATTCCCTCATTAGGCTTGACTTGCCCTGCTATGTATAGTTTATGTTCCGTGCACGAGTGTTCGTCAACTTCCCCCTTTTTTTTTTTTTGCGCGATCTTCAATGTTGTCCCCGATCGGATAATCCAACCTCAACCCACGCAAATCCCGGAGGTCGGTGTGCGCCGTGTTAATGTGATGCGATTGGTTGGCGGCGTGGAAGACGAATAATATATACCGTTGGCGGAAAAAAAACAACTTGCGAATATTGAGCACTCTGCATCTTCACATTAAGTGTCGACCAAATCACCGAGGGAATGGCCAATGCACGCTCTGCTTTCACTTCGTCGTAAACACATTTTTTTGAGTTGGCCGTTTGATTTCGAACCTCTCTTAAAGTCGTCAGAGATGTTTACAGGGCCTCGTTTATTTCTTGACCCGACAGAGCCACTTTTGACCCGAAAAGGAACTGTGAATTTCAGTGGGAACTTTGGTTTGTTTGTTTAGGGAATTGTCTTATTGGAATATTTCAAGGAAGTACATGTACCCATGGTCGAGACTTTGGGCTACAGAGGGTGTGGGTCGATGTTGCATAGACTTGCATCTGAGGCTTGGCAGTTGCCAAGTTTGGGCAGGGCATAAAAACTCCATAGAGCGGATCGAAAGTCAGTTAACAAACAAGTCCAGTGGTTCAATGTTTTTCAATTCTATAGACAAATTCAAGGCAAGCTGACTGGGAAAGTTTTGACAATTAAAAAAAAAAAAAATTGAAGAAAAATTTACGGGACCCATGACTTGTACCAGGACTTGAATCTGAGACATTTGGCTGAATGTGTCAGCACCTTCACCACCTGAGGTATCCAGTCTTATTTACAGTTCCTAACTTAATACACCTAAATATGATACTGTACACACGATTCTGTTGCACAACCTTCCACTTTTTTTTATTTCAAATGTGTTTTGTTTCTTAGCTTTGAGCCAGTGAACTGATGAACCAGTGGATTGGCCTTGTGAGGTGCAATGGTGATTTGCTTGGCTATTATTTAAAAAAATACACAATACTGTACTTGGTATACAAATACTGTACAGTTGTACATGTTCATGTACTGTACACTACACTAGTGTACAGTTGTACATGTACTGTACACTAGTGTACAGTTATACATGTACTGTATACTAGTGTACAGTTGAACATGTACTGTACACTAGTGTACATTTGTACTGTACACTAGTGTACAGTTGTACATGTACTGTACATGTACATTAACATGTCAAGTATGCAAAACAGATGGTGCTAATTATGTTTCTTGGTGTGTTTTTTTTCTCTACTTGCAGATCATTAGTCATGTCTCCAGCATTGATCAACTTGGACATCCGGTCTTGGAGATTGTTGGCTGGTAAGTTTAAAAGCGGCTGTGGTTTTTTTTATTCAATCTCACTTGTAGTTGTTCACTCCACCGCTAGTCTCAACCCATTTAACCTCAGGGCCTTTTTCCCCCAATAACCCAGCTTAGGCTCCGGCGTAATTGCCCAGAAAATCAGGTAACCCACAAGTCCATGTACCATGTAGTTATGACTCTGTGTATCAAAACATTGACAGGTCGTCGTCTGTATGAAATGTGACACATGGATTTGACCAAGTGAAATGTCATGAAGCCTTATAATACATTCCACATGTATTAGAGTTAACTCTTCATGTACATGTACAGTGCTTGTGGTCTATTTCACTAAATTCATCAAGGAGTTGCGGGTTCGAATCCCGCCCGAGCTGCCTGTATATATATTTTTTCAGCAGGCAATCGGGCAAAGCACTGAGCTCTCGGTGCTTGTTCCGTCGAGTAGGGCAAGCCCTCATTGAATTACATTCTCCCTGATGCAAAATTCATATCATCTATGAAAATCTTCCTTCGTTCTTTGAAGTGATGTTTCATAAGGCTTTGTGAAATCCACCCCTACAGCTTCAAAATTGCGCAAGCCTGTTTGTTATTCCTAAGTACAAGGCCTTGCAACTGTCAGCTCTTTGCCAACAAGTGATAATTTGTTATCGCATGCTCAGTGCCAGAAATTGGTTGCCATGCCAACACAGGATTAAAGCAAAATTGGGAGGGATTTGCTGAACCTCAGAGTGGGTACAGAATTGCTGAGAATGATCTGAGAATATTCGCATCGTGCCGAACGCGTCCGTCTGCAGACCCCTTTTTTATGATACCCACGGGTCTCCTAGATATTGAAATGTGCATCGAAATTGGTGGGTGGTTATGCAGCACTGCAGAACCGTGGGGCCAGAATTGTATGGTTGTCCTTTTTTGCAAAGTGCTCGCAAAAGAAGGACGCCTGCCTTTGCTTGACTTGTATTTGTGTCAGAGAATATACATACAGTCCATGTCACATTGTGCATCTCTTCAAGTCCTTGTCCAAGTTCCGAGTCATGCACGTCGAGTCCAAGTTGTGAACCTCAAAGGTTGAGACTCGAGTCTGAGTCACGAGTCAACCTGAGGTACAATTTGGGACACGTTTCCTAATTATTCGGAGGGAAAACTTGAAGCTTATTCACGGGTAGTAGGCCTACTCGCACAGAATAATTTAGTTGAGTCAATCGTTTCATCAAGCCGTGCCGTCTGAATGCCCAATTGGCAAGTCTGTAAAAATCACTGCATATACAGTCACGTTATGTACTGTACATTGTACAACATTGTACATTGTGTAGCTGGTGATTGCATTCTTAGTGTCAACAAGTGTGAAATTCTGCGATGACTAGGCCTATACAATATACATACATGTACATGTACATGTACATCAGGGTTTTTGTTTTTACACACACCCACATAGTATTCCAGTTCCTTGTTTTGATAAAGCATCCCTCCGCTAGACCTCAAAAAAGGGGGGGGGGAAAGACCTCAAAAACGTGATTCCATTTGACATCTTTTTAGTGTTGGTGTCTCTGCCCCGTGGCCCCAACGGTTGACATTTGTCGGGGGAAATCTTGGCTGGTCGATGGGGGAGGGGAGAAGAGATTCAAGTTGGATTTCCTGATCCCAAGTATCTTCGCGGAAAGGGGCGGGGTTGGGGAGGGGGGAGAGAGGGATTTAAAGATCAGAATGTACTGAGGAAACGCCAAAGTGTATTGTACAGACACGTTGTAAACAGCCGGCGGTTAACTGAATGCAGAATGATATGGTGTGGGAGCAGAGTGGAGGTGGATAGGTGGTATGGGTCGGCCTTGGGCTGTGTTTGCAAAAAGCAAAGAGGAACAGATGCTAATGTACAATGGCGGTTTAAATTTGTTGACACAGATGTGGTTCATGTACGTGTACATTGTACAGTACTTTTAAGTCATAGGCTCATGATCAGGGATGGGATACATTTACATGTACATGTACATGTACATGTACACACACATACCGATTTTTGTATCCTTATTGGAGACATCGCTTTGTTATTGTGCACTATACAACCGAGTGAGAAATGTTGTTTTAAAAATGCTCCCATTTCAACCACATTCACTTTCCTGGGAAGAAGTGTGGACCGTACTGTACTGTACAGTATGTTCCTTATAAATTTGCGACAGATGCTTACACACACATGTCTGTCTGGCTGTCTGGCTGTCTGTCGGCCTCTCCCTCTATGTTCTCTCTCTCTCCCTCGATCTGTGTGTCTGTCTGTCTCTTTTTGTCTGTGTATGTTATGTCTGACTTGTTATCTTTCTGTCTGACCCCATCTTTCTCTTTCTGTCTGTCTGTCATCTCTCTGTCTCCCAATCTCTGTCTCCTTGTCTCTGTGTTTATCTTTCTGTCTTTCTTTCTGTGACTCTCTCTCTGTCCGTCTCCCTGTCTCTCTGTGTCTGTCTGGCTGTCTGTCTGGCTGTCTGGCTGTCTCTCCCTATCTGTCTCTCCCTATCTGTCTCTCCCTATCTGTCCTCCTCTGTCTCCTTCTCTATCTCTGTCTCTGTCTCCTTCTATATCTCTGTCTCTGTCTCTATTGTCTCTTTATCTCTAATTGTCTCTTTGTCTTCCTTTTTGCCTTTGTCTGTTTTGTCTGTCTGTATGTATCTTTCTGTCTGTCTGACCCTGTCTTTCCCTTTCTGTCTGTCTGCATCTCTTGGTCTCTCAATCTCTGTCTCTCAATCTCTGTCTCCTTGTCTCTGTTGTTATCTTTCTGTCTATCTACTGTGTCTCTAACTGTCTCTAACTGTCTCTCTGTCCGTCTCCCTGTCTCTCTGTGTCTGTCTGTCTGTCTGTCTGTCTAGCTTGCGCCTATCGCTCCTACACAGCACCAAGGAGGTGCGCAGTGCGGGCATACGAGCCCTGCGTTACCTGCTGCAGACTGAGGCTGCCGTGGAGGCTATGATGATGCTCCACATTGACTACCTGATCATGAGATCCCTGGACATCTGCTTGGCCAACGATGTGGAGAGAGTGCAAGCTATCCGCTTCATCCGAAGGGTGAGTTCCCCGCAGACCCTCCACCAGGGATGTAAGACTTCCGGAAATTTCCGGATTTCCGGAAACGGCTTTTTTCCCCCTTTTTTCCCCCCTTTTTTTCCCCATTTTTTTTCTTCAATTTTATGTCAAACTGGTATCTCAAGCTGCTAGATTTTATCTGTTAAAACCCTAAAAACTGAAGGGCGCCTGCACACCTGCCGTGAATCTCACAATCTCTCGGTGGCCTAGGCGCTCATTCGCAGTCGCACAATTTATTGGCCTTCAGTGATTTTCAGGAAATGACTTTGTTGGTCACTTACATTTTACATCCCTGCTCCACCCCTCCCTGTCTAATGACTCCCCTCCTCCTCATCCTCCTCCTCTCCTCCTCCTCCTCTCCTCCTTTTCCTCTCCTCTCACCCCAGCCCCACTGCCACGCAATCAAAATTATGAATCACGAAAAAATGGCAAAGAAAACTTTGACTGGACCGGAATTTGAACCCGAGACCTCTGGCTTTGTGTACCAGCGCTCTTCCCATCTGAGCTATCCGGCCCTTAGACGGTGGCCTTTCCAAATGGTCAACTAGTCTTTGCCGAAGTTTCTTTTATTCTTCATCAAAGCCATTAAATTTTGTATTATCTGAGGTCATTTTTAGTGGCCTGTGGTCATTTTGGTGGCCTTGGACGATTCTACTAGCATGAGGCCATTTTAAGGGGCCACCAAATTTCACCTCTTCCTTGTATAAGAATCCCCCTTTTTGTTTTTCCTTTTTTTTTTTTACATTGTGTTATTTGCTAAGGTCGATCTGTTGAACACAGAATTAATTGGTTACCAGTGGCAATTATGGGTACCCGGGGTACATGTACGGTACCGTGTGTACATGTGTATCAACTCTGTTTGGCAGGGTGCAGCACAGAGACCCCCTGTTACCGGTGACGCACCAATGCATGTAAATATATGTACCCCTATGGACCAATGCATGGCAGAATACCGGCTGCCCCACCAGCAATCTGAAATATACATTATGTGACCAGGGAGGATGGCAGGGTACCGGGCATCCTAACAGCTTCTGGGATATACCACATCATGGCCGTGAGTCACTTCGGCTCTAAATGTGGACACCCTTGTGGGATGTCTTCCGTTGGTTAGCTTTAGGCATGCCAGCGAAGCACCCAGGATTGAGAAGGAAAGGGAAGGAAGGGAGTTAGAAGGGAATAACTTACATTACACTACATTACAGTGTAGGCAACTCAAAGAAACCACAGTACATGTACATGTATGCACATGTACATACATGTGCATGTACATGTACATGTGTAGGTCAGAGGTGTATTCAACTGAAACTCCTAGGCTGCTCTAATTATTAGTTTCTCGTGTACAGTGTGTACATGTACTTACTGTAAGCTACATGTACATGTACATTGTATTGCACATTTTGAGACTTCATTTTGGTCTTTAAAGCCCCTACACAGCATTGGTAAGATCGAAAAACAGAAATGTTCACAGATTTACAATGTACATGAAACTTATACAGTTTGAAGATGGTTAGAGTAGAAACCTCTCACTGAAATATTTCTGCCCAAAATGTTGTACTTTGGGAGAAATGAGTAAAAGTAATAGTTTACGTCTCACCGAGATCTAAACTATTTTTCGGAACAGTACGGCGTTGAATGCTGTGTTTTCGCGAAACAAATGAAACTTTTTCACGATTTTCTCGAGACTTGTTTGGCGGATTGAGCTGAAATTTCATGCATATGTTGGATCAGACAACGTATGGATGCTATTCTTTGACCTCGACCAATGTTGTATAGGGGCTTTAAAGTCAGGTTTGCAACCATGGCAACATTTATGTATGTTACTTGGAGGGAAAGCAAAATTCTCAAAAAAATTGAGGGCCCGACATATCAATCCTAGCAGCACCTTTGTCAAAGGCAAAATGACGGAAGTCCAGGCTTATTTATAAGGTCCTAGACTTGTAGTATATAACCTATAGATGGACAGTGTCTATTCGAACAGGGATGAGATTCTTCCGACTTTTGGCGGAATTCCGACATTGGAACTTTGACATTCAGACTTATAATTTCAGTTCCAAATTTGTCCGATCCATGGTCCGAAAAAGAAAACAAAATTGTCAGAAAAAAAAACAATCCAAGAGAAGTGATTCAAACTTAAGTGCCTGTACTGTTAGGTTTTGTTAACAAAATGTATTGCGTCTATTATCCCAAAAATGTAGGGCCTTTAAGCGGGCCCTGAACCCCACGCCGTAAGGGCTTCGCGCTTTGCGCTCGCTTGCCAGGACAGAGAATTTCAGACATTTTCATTTTGGGAGAATCTAATCCCTGATTAGAAGTGATGTTGGGATACCGTAATGCCATGTCGGACCCGACTAGCGTCAAACTATGGGCGGAACGCTTTTTTGTGTGACTCTGAATTTTTCATTTCGGTCATTTGCAGCTCATCGCCATCGCCCCATCGTTGTGCCCCATCTCCCTGGTCTACACGCTGGTTGCCATCGGCAACGACGGCTGCAAGGAGAGGGACAGGATGCTGCAGCCGTCCGTGGAGACGCTGTGTGAGCTTGGTGAGTCAGAGGTCAAGTTCGGGCGTGCGCGCTCTTGGGCTGTTCGTGAACAACCCCCGGCGGGGAGAAGTGGTGTGTGATCCCATGCAGCGTTCTTGGGTCGTATTCGTGCGGTTCGGGTGCGAGAATAAGAACAGACCCACCCAAACTCGATCAGATGCGGGGGGGGGGTTCTTGCAGGCTGGTACATGTAGTGCCTGACCCTGAGGGGGGGGGGGGTGGGGTGGTGGGATGGTGGTGTGGCAATTTCACATACATGTTGCTACTTAAGCTCCACTAAACCCCCACCCACCCAAACCTTGCCTTAATATTAGTCAACCATGAGTCGTTAGTCAAAGGCATCACATGAAGGCAGGCTTGTATTGGAGTCACAAATATTCGAGTCACGAGTCATGAAGCTCGATATCTGAGTCACGAGTCATGAAGCTTGGGTCAGAGTCACGAGTTGCAAAGGTTGAGTCTTGAATCGAAGTCATGAGTCAAACATGAGTCATATGATACTGTTATTGGAAACGCAATTCCCATTTTTTTTAGGATAAGGGTAAGGGTTAGGCTTAGGCTTAGGCTTAGGCTTAGGGTAAGGGTAAGGGTAAGGGTAAGGGTAAGGGTAAGGGTAAGGGTAAGGGTAAGGGTAAGGGTAAGGGTAAGGGTAAGGGTAAGGGTAAGGGTAAGGGTTAGGGTAAGGGTTAGGGTAAGGGTTTGGGTAGGGGTAGGGGTAAGGTTAAGGGTTAGGGTAAGGGTTAGGGTTAGGGTAAGGGTAAGGGTTAGGGTAAGGGTTAGGGTAAGGGTTTGGGTAGGGGTAGGGGTAAGGTTAAGGGTTAGGGTAAGGGTTAGGGTTAGGGTTAGGGTATGGGTTAGGGTAGGGGTAGGGGTTGGGGTTGGGGTTGGGGTTGGGGTCTGGGTCGGGGTTGGGGTCGGGGTTGGGGTAAGGGTAAGGGTAAGGGTAAGAGTTAGGGTAAGGGTAAGGGTAAGGGTAAGGGTTAGGGTTAGGGTTAGGGTTAGGGTAAGTGCAACATTTTGCAGGCACTGAACAGTTTTTCGACTTGACCGTCCAGCGATCAAGAACCCGGAGGTGGGTAAGGGTAACGGTTAGGGTTAGGGTTAGGGTAAGGGTAAGGGTAAGGGTAAGGGTTAGGGTAAGGGTTAGGGTAAAGGTTAGGGTAAGGGTTTGGGTAGGGGTAGGGGTAAGGTTAAGGGTTAGGGTAAGGGTTAGGGTTAGGGTTAGGGTTAGGGTATGGGTTAGGGTAGGGGTAGGGGTTGGGGTTGGGGTTGGGGTTGGGGTTGGGGTTAGGGTCTGGGTCGGGGTCGGGGTCGGGGTTGGGGTAAGGGTAAGGGTAAGGGTAAGGGTAAGGGTAAGGGTAAGAGTTAGGGTAAGGGTAAGGGTAAGGGTTAGGGTTAGGGTTAGGGTAAGTGCAACATTTTGCAGGCACTGAACAGTTTTTCGACTTGACCGTCCAGCGATCAAGAACCCGGAGGTGGGTAAGGGTAACGGTTAGGGTTAGGGTTAGGGTAAGGGTAAGGGTAAGGGTAAGGGTAAGGGTTAGGGTAAGGGTTAGGGTAAAGGTTAGCCTGCAACATTGTGGGGGCACTGAACAGTTTTTGGACTTGGCCGTCCAGCGATCAAGAACCCGGAGGTGGGTTAGGGTTAGGGTTAGGGTAAGGGTAAGGGTAAGGGTAAGGGTTAGCCTGCAACATTTTGGGGGCACTGAACAGTTTTTGGACTTGGCCTTCCAGCGATCAAGAACCCGGAGGTGGGTAAGGGTAAGGGTTAGGGTAAGGGTAAGGGTAAGGGTTAGCCTGCAACATTATGGGGGCACTGAACAGTTTTTGGACTTGGCCTTCTAGCGATCAAGAACCCGGAGGTGTTTGCGGCGGGGGGCGGGCTGTCCACCCTCATCATGAACATTCTGGACTCGCACCATATGCGGATCAACGAGGCCATCATGCTGACCATTCTCCACCTCCTGAACCATCCGCACACACGCAAATTCATCAGGCTGAACGTGGACATCGAGGTGAGCTATCTTCCCTCCGAAAGTCTCAAAAACCTTGCTCCCCTGTTCCCCCTACAAGAAAATGTTAAGAAGAGGGCCCGATGTGTTGATCCTACCTGGCCCTTTCTCAAAAATGCATATTAATCAGGCATAAGCCACGTTTCCACTGGACTTCTTTTGGTCAAAGTAACCGAGGCGATGGTTACTTTTCCCATTTTAAGTCCAGTGGAAACGGCCCGGTTTAATTTCTTCTCTGTTGATTTAACCGAGCTGAATGGTTACTTGTCCCGGCCAACCTCTGCCCAGTAAAAGTGACCAGGTAAGTTTAACCGAGCTGATTAGTCCAGCACCACTCGGTTAAACGCGACTCGGTAGAAAACCACATCCGGCCTAAGACGTAACACGTACATGCACTGTGCACAGCATCTGCTTCATGTCGTGCACTAAATGTACACATGTACATTGTGTATCCGGCTGACACATGAGCTTCATGAGCCGTTATATTACCAGCTCGGTTACTTTAACCATCGTCTCGGTTAAATTTTACCAACTCAAAAGTCCAAGTGGGGACGACGGACAAATTTAACCATTGGAAATTTAACCATCGTCTCGGTAAAATTTTAGTCCAGTGGAAACGCGGCTATAGTCCTAACTCCTAATCAAACCTGGGGTGGATTTACAAAGCCTTACGATGCATTGTAACTCAACTCATAACCCATCGTAAGTTGTGATGCATTGTTATGGTTTCTGTGCATCGCTCGTCGTTTTGCAATTGGTTGTAAGTTAAGACGAGTTTGATGAAATCGACTACTGGTCATGGCATTTTGAAGGTTTTGGTTGGGTCAGGGTTAATTTGGATAGAAAGGATGAGCCCACAAACAAAGAGTCTGCTTTCTCTCTCCCTCTCTCCCCCCCCCCTCCCAAAATAAGAGAAGAATTAGAATTCCCTTTTTTTGTGGGGGAAAGGTCCCTTGAGAAAGGTCCTGCTAGGATTGAAATGCCAGACCCCCTTTTTTTGATGCGAGAATTAGAATTGCAATGAATTTTTTTGAAGAGGAAAACTTATGGGGCCTGAGGCCAATTTCACTCATGCTTTGTGATTATCGCAAATGCCAAAATTGATCGCTAAGTCTGAAATCCATTACAACTTGGCGATCGATAACCCATTGTAAGTTGTGATACACTGTATGGTTTATGTGCATCCATAGCTGCCAACCATTCCTATTTTGGAGGAATCATTCCTCTTTTCTGTTAAAAAATTATGGCTTTTTACAAGCTCTTGACAACAGATTCCGATTTTCGGCTTGGAAATACACATGTATTTCCATGTAGTTTGTTCTGTGATTCCTCTTTTTTAGCAGAAGTATTCCTAATTTCCCATCACTCATGGTCTTGCGATCGATTGCTATAATAGCTTTGATGAAATTGACCGCAGGTTTCACATTTCACTGTTTATTTGATCATTGTTTCCACAGCAAGTAATAGCTCCTTACACAGATCGTCACTACAGGCACAACGGGGACACAAGTGAGCAGAGCAGGTAAGGAGGCTAGACGTGAAGGTTTGCATGGTGGAGGTACAATGTACATTGTACATGTACCAAGAGGGAGATTTGTGGTGACACCATGTCGCACATCTCTTTTTAGATGGAGTTTGTGGCTCTGAAAAGTGCTCTTTTCACACTCCTTCTCAAAAGAGCTGAGTTACATGGTGTCACCGCAAAACTTCCTCGAAGTAAGTAGGGCCCCTATTTTCGTTCTGAATAGTTGCAACAATTAGTTGCAAACCTTCAAATACTTCTTCAGAATTTGGAGGGCTTGACGTTCTGAGCGGGACCTTTCTCAAAGGTCACGCCCTCTGACTTCTTAAGATTTGCATTTTGGTCATGTTAGTCAGTAAGGCCAAACAAAAAAATGGTTCTGCTTCCGGTTACCTGACCGACCCTAATTTTAGGTTGCAGCCTCCATATGATTGTGCGCCCAAAAAAATAGAAAACAAAATAAAAAAAATCCCAACCTACCTGCCCTATTTTGAAATGTCATGTAATCGGAAGCACCTTTTTTGGGGGGGCCTAAACAGTTTGCAACATTTTGCAAGATCAGCTGTATGAAAAATGTAAAAAAATAAATTAAAAAGTCTTGTTTTCTGTTCAACTCCCCCCCCCCCCAGTGAGGAGAGAGAGATGAGATATACAGCCAGCCGGATGGCCATCGTAACACTCATCAGATCCTGGCCAGGTAAAACCCCCATCATCCCCATGAGCCCATGTCTCTCTCAACCAGGCTGTTTTGCCTCCTCTCACCCACACACTCTGTCCCTCTCAAGGTGTAGAGCAAGGAGGCATCAGAACAGCTTCTTCCCACGTTCTGCTTCTCTTGGGAATTCCCTCCCTACTTCATGTTTCCCACCTTCTTATTATCTGGCCCGTTTTAAGAGGGATGTCAATTCCTATCTCCAGGTTTTCTGGGTTCCTCCCTAACTCCTTCCTTCCTTATCCCTCAACATAACGTAGATGGGTTTTAAAGCCTTGTTTCGGGCGAAATTGCATGAATAATTTTCTTTTTTTAATCTCAAATTTTCCCCTCTGCAAATGCACTGCCAATTTCGTATTTGCGCCCAAAATGGTATTACAGATTGTCCCTCCCCTGTTCTATCTAGATTTTTGTTATGTCCTCGGCTTTCTACCTTTGTGAAAGGTCCTGCTGTTTTTAACATTTTGGGATCATTTTTTCATGTGAAATTTTTTTTCTTTTTTCCAGGAATGATTCGACTGTGTCGACCAGAGGCTAGTGGCTTGGTCTCCCTTATGTCCATCCTGTGTATCCCTCATGAAGAGCATCGGGTAGGCTCAAGATTTTCCTGATTGTTTGTTTTGGTTTCTGTCCTAGGCTGATTTATGTACGTCAGAGAGTTTTCGCGTGCCAAGGGATACTGGTATGCATACGTTGTAGCTATCTGTACCAGTTAGTGGCAATGCCGCCGGTTTTTTCAATCCCAGCCTATTGTTGGCACTGTTTGCAATCCCAAATGCTGTGTAAAATCAGTCTAAAATGAAGTCTATTTCCGACACCATGCACCCACGTTCAAGACCTGCTTGACATTTGTTTGATATTGTATATTTGCATATATTTTTCCTGACAAGGTACTCACAATTTATTATATATAGTATATAATTGGCCAGTTTCTTCATTTCAAAAATTGGCGGGCCTGACGTTTCAATCCTACCAGGGCCTTTCTCAGAGGCCTTTGAGAAAGCTCCTGCTAGGATCGAAAACGTCAGGCCCTCTAATTGTTTACATTATGTACTGCAGGTCATTTTAGTCAGTGAGCAACAGTTTTGGTAATTAACTTCAGTTTCTTCATTTGTATGATATCTTTGATTATCTGTTCCCCATGGTCCTTCACAGAGATACCTCCTTCAGGTTATGTACGACATCTTCTACATTCCCATCCCTGAGTGGTCTGATGACTTTGATGTTGCCCTACAAAGTATCGGTGAGTAATCTCACTGCCAAGTGCCTGCCTTTTTTCTTAAAACAGACAATCGTTCTGGCTTGAAGTGCTACACACCACTGTACATAGATTCCTCTGCCTTTGAGATACATGTAGGTCCTGCTAGGATCGAAGCATCAGGCCTGGTTCATTTTTTTTTTAGTAACACAGAAATTTGTACTATCCAAACCTGTTGCAAACTGTTTACTGACTGAAATGACCCAAATGCAAATTCCAAAAATGTGACCCACTCTGCAAAAAGGGTGCTTAAGTCGCAATTTCTCAAAATTTTGATTTACACATGGATGTAATAATAATAAGCTTTAATTTGGTGTATGTTTGAGGCCTACAGCACATTGCAGTTTCAAGATATCTCAGATTTGTTTTAAAATAACTTACAAGAGAAACAAGCCATTTCAAAAAGAAAACAAGGATGAAACCATTGAGCAGAAACTTGTTGATATGCTTTCTTTTTAAATTAAATTAAGTTTTAAATTGGATTAAATGTTAAATTAAATTAAATTTTAAATTAAATTAAATTTTAAATTAAATTAAATTTTAAATTAAATTAAATTTTTAATTAAATTAAATTTTAAATTTAATTTTAAATCAAATTAAATTTTAAATTAAATTAAAATTTAAATTAAATAATAAAAAAAAATATACGATTTTTCACCCTCTTTTTATGGAATGGCCTGGTACGCATAACCGCATACAGCGACGTAAGTACCTTTTTTTGCAGAGCGGGTCACAAATATGGAGGGCCTGACATTTTGATCCTAGCAGGACCTTTCTCAAAGGCACTGAAAGGTCCTGCTAGGATCAATATGTCAGGCCCTCCTAAGAGTGCCATCCTCAAAGTTGTCTTGGGCACCAGTTCGACAAAGATGGCTGCCTTGACTCACCCTTCTGTCGCCCCTTTCGTTGCCTCTGTGGTGTTCGGAACGCAGACCGCTACGAGATGCAGCCGTCGTGGACGCTTGGCGAGGGGTTTGTGGCGGAGGAGGGCAAGGCCATTCTACCCCACAGGGCCGCCACTCGGACCAACCTGACGGAGAACCACCTGGCCCTCATCCTGCTTGCCTTCACCAATGCCGGCCTCCTGGAGGTAAAACATACCGCAGGGATTGTAAGACTTCCGGAAATTTCCGGATTTCCGGAAATTATGTGATTTTTGTTCAGATTTCCGGAAATGGTGATTTAAAATAAATAAATAATAATAATAATAATTTTCTTATTATAATTTGTTTTATTTTATTTCAAACTGGTATCTCAAACTGCTATATTTTATCTGTTAAAACTTAAAACCCTAAAAACTGAAGGGCGCCTGCAACCCTGCCGTGATTGAATCTCGCAATCGCATCTCTCGGTCGCATAAGCGCTCACTCGCAGTCGCACAATGTATTGGCCTCCGGTAATTTTCTGGAAATGACCTTGTCGCTCACTTGCATCCCTGATACCAAAAACCACAGTAGCTAATGGTATGATTGCTTCTGACTGGTGCCCACACCCCGGCCAAGAATTTATATTTGTTCTCTTTCTTTGGGCTTTCAGAGCATCGTTGAGGTCATCACTTCAGGCAGTGAGTCTTTGTCCATCATGGCCACCGTCCTGATCGGCGAACTCCTCCACATGGTGAGTGACCAATAATAAAGGCGAAGTCATTTTTGAAAAAAATTTGACCGGCTCTGTAAAAAGGAGTATTATGTTGCAGATTGGGAGATAAAAAGTTTTATACATAGCTAGGTTTTCCTTTTCATAAGCTTTCATTTGGTGTTTGTTTTACCCCTGTAGCATTTTCCGTTCTGGAGATATATTGACTTTTGCATATTCATATTTTCCAAATTATGGAAAGTGCATTTAGAGATAAAGTGCGTTAAACATTGTGTCAGTGAAACAAAAGACACTAACAATGGATACAAAAGCACGTTTTTGTTTCACCTTTATTCATCAATTTTGTCATTCCTGTCAACTTTTAATTAAACTATGGATATCATAGAACACAAATAACACGAAAACAGACAATCACCCATGCATAGCATAGCGTGACATAATACCCCTTTTCATAGAGCTGGTCACAAATGTAGTCACAAACACCGAACAAGTCCAGAGATTCCTCAGTCAAAGCAATGCAACACTGAATGACACTGTAAATATGCTCATTTCATTTTAAAAGTGTTCTTTAACAGTGGAAACACTAACGGTTGCAGGAAATTTGAAAATGGCGACCATCTTGAAAACAAACAAAACTTTAAAAATTAAAAAGCCCATCTTCCGCCTTCTTTTCAAAAACCCGGACGAGAAACCTTTTTTTATTTATAATCGGCCTAATTATTTAAAAAAACAAATTGGGTCATTGTTTTCAAGCGTCGCGCCGGCAATCTTCTGTAAATTGCCTGTGCTCCTTGCAAGCTGCCACCGTTAGTTAGGCGCCCTGGCAACTACGAGGTCGTAGGTCAGTTCTGACTGCCCTGGCAACTACGAGGTCGTAGGTCAGTTCTGACTGCTGCTGTGTGTTCTCTGCGTTACAATTATTGTTGATATTTCCTCCCCCCCCCCTAGGCCGATCGCATCCTCCCTCCGGAATGTGAACAGCACCACCACTGTCTGCCCACGCTCATGATTCTTGCCACCTCGTGCGACGTGCCCGTCCTGCAGAGGAAGTGAGTCACCCCTCAGGGTTCCGATTTCGTACAGCCACTTAAAGCCCCTGCACAACATTGGTCGAGGTCAAAGAATAGCATCCATACGTTGTCTGATCCAACATATGCATGACATAGCACACCTGTGAACATTTCAGCTCAATCCGCCAACCGAGTCTTGAGAAAATCGTGAAAAACTGTTTCGCGAAAATGCAGCATTTATCGGCGTACTGTTCTGAAAAATAGTTAAGATCTCGGTGAGACGTAAACAGTTTCTTTTACTCTTTTTTCCCAAAGTACAACATTTTAGGCAGAAAAATTTCAGTGCGAGGTTTCTACTATAACCATCTTCAAACTGTATAAGTTTCATGTAAATCTGTGATCATTTCTGTTTTTCGATCTTACCAATGTTGTGTAGGGGCTTTAAGCGTGAAAAATCTGCTAAGCAGTATTACAAACCGCACTTCTTCTTCTTGCGTATTGGAGGCAAGCAGCAATTAGAGGTGCTGCTGTCTCAAGTTGTTGTCGTTCGCCTTGGCTGAGTCAGAAGAGCGAGACCAGTTACCAGGGCCCACCAACTAGGGCCCACCAACATGGGTCCCCACAAACCGCACTGCGATGTTGCTTTTGACTTGTATTCCACTCTTCTTTACTTGGCATGAACCAAAAGTGAAGTCTGGGTTGGCAAGGTGTGGCTATGAATCATGACTTATTGTGCTGGAGCAAATTTTGGTGCTTAAGGGGCTCTATGAGATTAGCCCCAGGCCACTTCCCCTAAAGTGTGATCCAGACGGGAAAAACTGAAATGTAGAACTCTGAAGCTGAATGAACCTATTTGGGAAAGCCACCACCTAAGGGCCGGATAGTGCAGGCGGTAAGAGCCCTGGTATGCAAAACCGGAGGTCTCTGGTTTCAAGTCCCGGTCCAGTATTAAGGGAAATTGCGGCATGGTCTGTATGATTGGAAGTGAAGAAGTAACGTGGGCGTGTGCTTTGCTCGCAGTCGCGCCAGTGCTGCCGTGACGCACCTTGACAGGCTGCATGACTTGAACAAGCGCGGACCCGTCCCCTGTAGTCTGTTCCTGAGCTTCATCATGAGCTTGTCTGAGACCTTCATGGCAGACCGGAAGTCCAAGCTGAACCGAGACAAGATCAAGCAGTGCATGAACAAGGTGACGGAGGAGAGGAGGTGGAGGAGGAGGAGGAGGAGGTGGAAGGAGATGAGAGTGGGAGGTTGGGAGGAGAGTCGGAGGAGGGGTGGAGAATAGGGGAGGAGGAATGGGATCAGAGGAGGGAGGGGAGAGGAGGAGGAGGAATAGCAGGTAAAATAAAGGAGAAGAGAGTAGGAAGAGGAGTTGGAGGCGAAGCAAGAGGAAGGGGTTAAGAGGAGGAATGGGAGGAGGGGGATGAAGGGGATAAGAGTGAGGGGAGAGTAGGAATAGCAGGTAGAAGAGAGGAGAGGAGAGTAGGGGGAAGGGAGTAAGAGGAGGGAGGGGAGAGGAGGAGGAATAGGAGGTAGAAGGAAGGAGGGGGAGAGTAGGAGGAGCAAGGGGAAAAGAGGAGGAAGAGATGGAGGAAGGGGAAGGGGAGGTGAAGGAGGGAGAGAGGAGAGGGGGAGGTGAAAGAGAGAGAGAGGAGAGAAGGTGTAGGGGAGGAAGATAAGGTGGATGATGATGGTGATGATGAAGGGGACGAAGAGGAGGAGAAAGGAAGTGGAAGAGGAGGAAGGAGTAGAGGAGAGGAGCAGAGAGCGGGATAAGGTGGAGAAGGGGATTACAAGTGAGTAGAGAAGTTGGAGGAGTAAGAGCAGGAGGATGCGGAGGAAGGAGGAGATGAGAGGAAGAAGGAGGGGGGCAGAGGAGCGAGGATAGGGGAGAAGGAAATTTAGAAGTAGAACATCCACATCCTGATTTCTTTTACCAGGACATGGATGACCTAAGCACCCAGGCCAGCTTGAAGGAGACCCAAGTGCTGTCCGCCAAGGACTACAACTCCTGGAACTGGGATGTCATCAGCTGCATGATCAAAGTAAGACCACAACTCCCCTTCCCAAGGTTTTTGCACTCATTCATTCATGCTCCATTTTCTACAAGATTTTTACGAGACACTCCTTCTCCTTACGAGATGATGGACATGGTGTCACTGCAAATTTCCTACTTGGTATTTCCACCATGCAAACCTCCAAACCGTACGCATTTACTGTGTCCGTCTAGCAAAGTATCAGAATCTAACTGAACCCCAGTCCCACCCTGAGCCACCTCTGAATTTCAGGGATGTAAGACTTCCAGAAATTTCCTGATTTCCGGAAATGGCATGATTTATATTTGTAAAAAATTTTTTTTTGTTATGTCGTGATTTTATTTTGATTTAATTATTTTTTTGGTACATTTTTTATATTTTTTTTATATTTTTATGTTTTTATGTCAAACAGGTATCTCAAACTGCTCATTGTTATCTGTTAAAACCCTAAAAAGCTGAAGGGCGCCTGCACCCCTGCCGTGTAATCTCTCGGTCGCGTAAGCGCTCCCTCGCAGTGGCACAATTTATTGGCCTTTAGTGATTTTTCAGAAAAATGACTTTGTCGGTCACTTACTGTACATCCCTGGAATTTATTCTCTTTTATGTGTGTGTGGTTTTCCCCCATTGCAGAAAGGTGGCATCTTCCTGAGGAAGTTTGACGATGCCAACATCAACAGGTAAGCCACGCTCACGACCTTTGGCCCTTTGAAGGAAACGGTCAGGAGAAATTCCCTAATGTAGGCTCTGAAAGAGAGCTTGGCACAGGTGTGCCCTCAACAGACTTGTATTCGAGTGAACAAACTGTTGAGTCAAGTCCTGAGTCATCAAGTTTGAGTTATGAGTCGTGAGTCACGCAGGTTCAGTCTCAAGCCCGAGTCACCTTTGAATTTGATAATGTATCGGAAGCAAGTTTTTCCCGATTTTTGACGGTTTCTTTATTGGATCACTTTCGTTAGTTGTAGGCTTGCTATGATATCAAATCAAATGTCATTTGATCACCCCGTGTGCCCCAATAAAGAGTCGGTGAAATGAAAGTCTTGCACTTAAATGGCACGGAGACCGAGAACCAAGACCAAGACTGAGACCAACAGCCACACTCATGCCAAGACTGAGACCAAGACACCAACACCAAGAACAAGACCAACACCACCACTGACACCGACACCGACACCAACACCAACACTGCCACCGACACCAACATCAACAGCCAGACCCACACTGAGTCCAAGATTGAGACCAACACCAAGACAGCACCAAGACCAACACTGAGACCAACACCAACACCCAGACCAACACTAAGACCAACTCCAACACCCAGACCAACACTAAGACCAACTCCAACACCCAGACCAACACCAAGACAACACCAAGACAACACCAAGACAACACCAAGACAACACCAAGACAACACCAAGACCAACACTAAGACCAACTCCAACACCAAAAGTCCATGACTGAAACCAACACCCACACTCGTGCCAAAACCAAGACCAAGACCAAAACCAAGACCTAAACCAAGACCAAGACCGAGACGAAGTTCACTTCAGACTTCTCCTTCCCTCCCTCCCTCCCTCCCTCCCTCCCTCTCTCCCTCCCTCCCTCCCTCCCTCCCTCCCTCCCTCCCTCCCTCCCTCCCTCCCTCCCTCCCTCCCTCCCTCCCTCCCTCCCTCCCTCTCTCCCTCCCTCCCTCCCTCCCTCCTTCCCTCCCTCCCTCCCTCCCTCCCTCTCTCCCTCCCTCCTTCCCTCCCTCCCTCCCTCCCTCCCTCCCTCCCTCCCTCCCTCCCTCCCTCCCTCCCTCCCTCCCTCCCTCCCTCCCTCCCTCCCTCCCTCCCTCCCTCCCTCCCTCCCTCTCTCCCTCCCTCCCTCCCTCCCTCCCTCCCTCCCTCCCTCCCTACCTCCCTCCCTCCCTCCCTCCCTCCCTCCCTCCCTCCCTCCCTCCCTCCCTCCCTCCCTCCCTCCCTCCCTCCCTCCCTCCCTCCCTCCCTCTCTCCCTCCCTCCCTCCCTCCCTCCCATCCTCTACCCAGGTTCTTCAGGCGTCTGGTAGACTTCTACAAGCCCACCAGCAAGCAGTTCTCCAGCATTGAGCTGCCCAAGGCCCTGGTGCGTCCGGCCAGCCTGCAGACCCACACTCTCATTGGCTGCCAGCTGATAGAGTTCCTCTTTGACGGGGACGAGGTGAGATTGCGACGCCATTACCAAATGCATGGATCTCTATGGGGAAAACTAATCCCAATTTTTACAAAAGAAAGTAGGACTTTAAAATTCGCCAATCCCTTGAGGTATTGATGGTCATTCCTTTCATTGCTAAAAGCCATTTCTATAACATTTTAGTTTCCCCATTCACAACCTTTCGGCAATACCTTTCCCCATTCATATCACGCGCGATTGCTACTGACATCCGGGCACTTTGAGCTGAAGTTGTCCCTCTTTGGTAATGGCGGATGCGCGTCCATGTCGGCACATGTTCATACAGCGCGTTGATAGGGGAGTGCGCACTCTAGTTTTATTTATAGAGCTCTATGGTCGCTTTACGTCCCTGTTTTGTTGTACGTGCAGAGTGAGGCCCAGCAGCTCCTGCGGGAGCTGGTGCAGGACATTGCCGACTGCTTCCTGGAGATCACCATGGTGCCCCACAACAACGTGCCGCCCGAGTCCGTCTTCAGCCCCATCAGCGTCCAGACCACCCTCAGCCAGGACTACTTCCTCTTCATCGGCAAGATCGCCCACACCTCCAAGGGGGAGAAGCTCATGGAGAAGACGGGCATGTTCCAGTAGTGAGTCCAGAGCCTACGGCTCATCTCAATTCCTGATTGTAGTAACCCATATCTGCCGGACTGGTCAGCGCATGAACAGTGTTCCGGCCTAAGCCCCTATCACACTCAAACAAAAGCAAAACCTGCATTGCAAGAGAAAATTGTCAAAGACAGCTTTTCCCAACAATAAAGCCCAAACAAACTATATATCAGTGGAAAGAGTATGAAATTTACTTTACGGCTGATTCCTGTGACTTATGCCACTGTCCCTGATTTCTGCTTTGCTTTATCTTGATCCCTTTTGCAGTGAATGGAAGGTTTTGCGGTGACACCATGTAACACATCTCCTTTTTTTAGACGGAGTGCGGCTGTGAAAAGAGCCGGTAACTCAAGAGTCCCTAAGAGTTACCGGCTCTTTTGAGAGCTGCACTCTATCTAAAAAGAGATGTGTCACTGCAAACCTTCCACTTTGTACTTCCACCGTGCAAACCTTCAAATCATATCCATTTACACTGATACAACATTTATCTAAATAAAAGAAATAGAGGACTTGATGTTTCAATCCTAGCAGGACCTTTCTCTGTCGACGAGAAAGATCCAGCTAGGATAAAAAAACATGTGTCCCTCAACTTTTTGTTTGAGATTTACATTTTGGGGTTCGTTTCACAGGGATGTAAGACTGCCCAAAATTTCTGGATTTCTGGAAATGGCGTGATTTTGGGGGGATTGTTATTTGTTTATTTTTTTTATGTCATACTGGTATCTCAAACTGCTTAATTTTATCTGTTAAATCCCTGCCATGAATCTTGCAATCGCATCTCTCGGTCGCGTAAACGCTCACTCGCAGTTGCACAATTGATTGGCCTTCGGTCATTTTCAGGAAATGACTTTGTCGGTCACTTACATCCCTGTTTTCGGTCGGTTGGCAGTTTTGCAACTTTTTTTTTTTTTGGGGGGGAATATTACTGATTTATACCGGATGTGACTGACCCGTGTTGTCTGTGGGTGGCTCTGGCAGCATTCTGGACCTGTGCTCGGCCCAGGGACTGGAGCCGCTGCAGAAACTCATCACCACCTGCCTGAACTGCAGCAGGGAAGGCCTGGGCAGGACCATCCTCAGCAAGCTGCTCACGTCCGCCTCAGAGGTAACAAACCCCCCCTGCTCTCCTCCTCTCATCCTCCTCCTCCACTCCCCACCGTCCCTCTTGCCTCACAACCACTGGCCCCCACCTCATGATTTCAGAAATAGCCACGATTTGTTACGATAAGATGATACCACCTATCATTTGCCCCTCCCGACGTAGGATTAACAAAGAGTGTTGACCACTTTGCGCCGTGACCTCCGAACTCGGAGCACCGGTGGTGTTGCTAGGCGCCGGGCCCTCTGAATCCGGGCGCCACTAACATTTGTGGCAAATTATGTGCCCATTACTGCTACAACGAACGACCGCTTATACCGAACAATTTCTATGGATCCCGGGATAGTTGTTATAGGGACGTTCCACTGTATCAGACTAAAGCCGCGTTTCCACTGGACTTATTTTGGTCAAAGTAACCGAGACGATGGTTACTTTTCCCATTTCCCATGAGCCGTTATATTGCCAACTCAGTTACTTTAAACCCCCTACCCAACATTGGTAAGATTGAAAACAGAAATGTTCACAGATTTACATGAAAGTTTTACAGTTTGAAGATGGTTATAATAGAAACCTCGCACTGAAATATTTCTGCTTAAAATGTTGTATTTTGGGAGAAATTAGTAAAAGAATTAGTTTACGTCTCACCGAGATAAAACTATTTTTCGGAACAGTACGTCGTTGAATGCTACATTTTCGCGAAACAAATGAAGCAGTTTTCACGATTTTCTCAAGACTCGGTTGGCGGATTGAGCTGAAATTTTCACAGGTGTGCTATTTCATGCATATGTTGGATCAGACAACGTGTGGATGCTATTCTTTGACCTCGACCAATGTTGTGTAGGGGCTTTAACCATCATCTCGGTTAAATTGACCAACTCAAAAGTCCAAGTGGGAACGACTTTCAAATTTGACCATTGGAAATCTAACCATCGTCTTGGTTAGATTTTAGTCCAGTGGAAATGCGGGTTTTAAGACAAGTGAAGTGTAGACAGTTGCCGGTCTTGTTCTCACGATTCCCCCTTTTTGCTGTCAATCCCGCGCAGCCCATGCGTCTGTACGCCACCAGCCACCTGAGGGTGCAGCTGCGGGCCCAGATCCCCTTCTTCCAGAACTGGGGCATGGAGCACCTGGTCACCCAGCTCTACGACCGCTCGGCGGCCGTGGCCAGCGAGGCCGTGGAGATCATCGAGGAGGCGTGCGAGGACGACGGCAACCTGCACAGCCTGGTCCAGATCCGGCCCTCGCTGCTGCACATGGGCGATCGCGGGGTGCTGCTCCTAACCAGGTACGGGTAATTAAGCACTATAGGAAGGTTTGCGGTGACACCATGTGTAAGGTCTCTTAAAGAAACGGTGTGGTTTTAAAAAGAACCTCAGTGGTAACTCGCTCGGCGGGACTTACGTGGACGGAGCTGACTGCAGGACACGAGGAGAGATCACATGGCACTGATGAATCTCAAACAGTCCTGACAATCAAAGCTTCCTTAGAATTGTTGCCGAGAATGAAGACTAAAACCTGCGTTCACACTGGACTTATTCATGTCAAACTACTGCGACTTTGCTGAAGATTGACAAACTTAAATCCAGTGGGAACTCCTGGCAAACTAAAATCCTCGTTAAATTTCCGCCGGCCTTAATGTAACACTAACACACGTGTTCGCGGAAACCTTCCGCTCAGCCACCGTAGATCAACAGCACCCACATTAAATTGTATGACATTTTTACCAGCTGTTCACGGCAAATAAGCTTTCCATCAGTATCCGAAGGTTTGCGGTGACACCATGTGTAAGGTCTCTTAAGGAAATGGTGTGGTTTTAAAAAGAACCTCAGTGGTAACTCAACGTTTCGACCAGTATGCTCTGGCCATCATCATTCTCCTGAAGACGGCCAGAGCATACTGGTCGAAACGTCGAGTTACCAAAGGGGTACCACTCCTATGGACTAGCCGAGGCCAAATTAGAACCGCTTAATTAAGCACTATAGGAAGGTTTGCGGTGACACCATGTGTAAGGTCTTTTAAAGAAAAGGTGTGGTTTTAAAAAGAACCTCAGTGGTAACTCAATGTTGCGACCAGTATGCTCTGGCCGTCATCATTTTCCTGATGACGGCCAGAGCATACTGGTCAAAACGTCGAGTTACCACTCGGGTTCCTTTCAGAACCACACCTCTTCTTTAAGAGACCTTATACATGGTGTCACCGCAAACCTTCCTACATATATATATTGATTCACCCACCATGCAAAGCCTTAATTCTTATTTAATTAAGCACCAACATTTTGCTGAAGCTTGAAAAATCTTCCTCAAAAGAATCGGTATGCCAGCCAAAGTTGCACTTGTATTTCATGTGAAGCAACCAATAGTAGAATACGAGTCAAGTACAACAAGCATCAAGTGAAATATGGTTGGCAATCTTGTTTTAGCCAGGGGGAGCAATTTCTTGCTTAGCGGATTTTTATGCTTGAGCGGCTATATGCTGGGCCCAATTTCATAGAGGCACTTAAGCGTGAAAATCTGCTAAGCAGGAAAAGGCTTCCTTGTGTAAGCAGGATTACAAAACCAGACTGCAATGTGACATCAACTGCTTTTGACTCATATTTCCACTCTTTTTACTTGGCATGAAACACTATTGAAGCTTCTGGGTTAGCAAGATCATCCTATGGCTCATGCCTGATGAAAACATTTCAGGCAGCTTGGGCGGGATTCAAAACCCGCCCGAGCTGCTGTATATGTTTCCATCAGGCATCGGGCAAAGCACCGAGCACTCTGTGTTTATCACACCGAGCAGGGCAAACCTCAGTGAATTACATTCTCCTCGACGCAAACATCATGTGATATCTATGGGAAAAAAAATAATAATAAAAAATAATACGACTTGGTTTTTTTTGTTGGGGGGGTTTGTCCCGACTCAGGTTTCTGTCGACGCCGAAGGGTTTCAAGTACCTCTCGGAGGTCAACTTTGTCACGCACGAGCTGGAGAAGTGGCGGACGGCCTTCAACCGCAAGTACGTGACCCTGGTGGAGACGGAGATCAACGAGGCCTTCACCTGCTACCAGAAGCCCATGGTGGAGGGCGGCTTCATCCGCCGCTCGCGGGACGAGCGCAAGAAGCGGCGGGACGTCTACGTGCCGGTGCACCTGTACGGCCAGCTGGTGCAGCACCGGGCCGGTGCTGATGTCCTGGAGAAGCAGGTGGGACGCCTCTTGCTCTTCTTTCTCCCGTCCAATTTTTATTTCCCGCGACAGAAACGCTGCAAGTAATCTGTGCCCCTCCCCCCCTAAAAAAAAAAAATTAAAAAAAAAAATTGCAAACTAAAGTGATCAAAATGCAGAAATCAACACAATTTTACCAGGACCTTTTTGTCAAACGCAGAAATTCTACCTTTGAAAAAGAAACGCTTAAGTAATTTCCCCCCCCCCCCAAAAAAAAAAAAATGGTGCAAGTTTAAGTGACAGAAATGCAGATATCAACTATTAGGAGGGCCTGGCATTTCCTTTTTTTTTTCTTTTTTTTTTGCATTTTGTCAAAGGCAGAAATTCTGTCTTTGAGAAAGTTCCTGTTAGGATGGAATGGTCGTGGCGGGATCGAAATGTCAGGCCCTCAGTAATTTTTGAAAGAACTCTGCAAACAAATTGTTGCAAATTGCTTTTCCCGACTAAAATTACCCAAAATGCAGATATCAAAAATTGTCAGTCCTAGCAGGACCTTTCTCAAAGGCAGAAATTCTACTACGTTGCTTGTTTTGCTAATTTGTCTCAACTGTTTTTTTTTCTCCCACCCACAGCAGCACATCCATAGCCTGTGCGACACAGTGCGCTATGCAGACATCAGCACCTACTCCACTATCCTGGACCTCAAAGCAGCCCTCTGGGCACTGGTAATGTCTCCCTCTGATTGGCATTTTGGCGTGGGGTGAATGGGAACCTCATCCCAACCTCACCCTACCTCACCCTACCTCATTTCAACCTCACCCCAACCTCATTTCAACCATTTCTGTCAACCTCACCACAACCTCATTCCAACCTTACCCATGCTCCTCCCAACCTCACCCAACCTCATTCCAACCTCACCCAACCTCACTTCAACCTCACTTCAACCTCACTTCAACCTCACTACAACCTCATCCCAAACTATCCCATCCTATCCCAAACTATCCCATCCTATCCCAAACTATCCCATCCTATCCCAAACTATCCCAACCTATCCCAAACTATCCCATCCTATCCCAAACTATCCCAACCTATCCCAAACTATCCCAACCTATCCCAAACTATCCCATCCTATCCCAAACTATCCCATCCTATCCCAAACTATCCCATCCTATCCCAAACTATCCCATCCTATCCCAAACTATCCCAACCTATCCCAAACTATCCCAACCTATCCCAAACTATCCCAACCTATCCCAAACTATCCCAACCTATCCCAAACTATCCCAACCTCATCCCAATTTCCCCCTGACCTCATTCCAACCTCATCACAACCACAATCAAATCCCAAGTCGACCTCAAAGCGAACATTTTCTTCAAAACTCATTGAAATGTTACCAAACCTCAGCAAAGAAACTTTACCAAGCCTTAACCCAACCTCAGCTCAACCTCAGCTCAACTCGGAGAGCTCAACCTGCCTCTGCCTAATGCCTCTCCCCCCTCCCCCTCTCTCTCTCTCTCCTTCCCCTTCACAGGGCCATACGGGGACAGCCACCTATGGCCTTCAGATCCTGTCCACAGAGTCCATCGTCCCCGACATAATCCGCCTTGCCGAGGAGTGTGAAGTATTCTCCGTCAGAGGGTGAGATCTGATTGCCCAGTCCTCGTATCCGTGCTCAGAAATGTTCCCCGGCCTTGCCCCCAGCCAGGATAAGACATCAGGCCCTCTAACTTCTGAGATTAAAGGATTACAGGTCATTTCCGTCAGTCAGCAGTTTCCAACAGTTTTTTTGTATTTACTCATTTACATGCTACTTTGCTGCGCTCATACGCATGACAAACAGTTTGGTTATACAGAAGGACCAGGAAAAACAGCACCATGTTCAAGAACTTTGATTCAGAGTTTTTTATATAATACATCATAGGGAGTTAGCCTGTGCACAACCACGTGCATATACATGTATGACTTGGCTTATATATTGTATTTACTCATTTTTCTTTGCCATTTCTTTGGAAATGTTTAAAATAAGTTGTCGGTGTGTTTTTGTGTGTGTGTGTGTGTTTGGTTGTGGCAGGACTTGCTTCTACGTGCTAGGGCTGTTCTCAAAGACGCGGCAGGGCGCGGATCTCCTGAGCTCCCTGGGCTGGGAGAGTGTCCGGCACGGTCGCACGGCCTACTTCCCTGTCCTGGAGGAGCGCCACAACATCTTCGACGAGCTGGGCCGGCTGAAGGACTCGGCCGCCGGCGTTGGCGTCGTGGCCGGCTCCCTGGCCTCGCCCTTCTCCACCAAGAGCGAGTCGGCCTACACCCTGGACAGCCCCAAGCTGGAGTCGGCCGACAAAGCGACGACGACGGCCGGCTCCGAGCTGGACAGCCCCAAGCTGGTCGTGGAGAACGACCCGGACGGCAAGAACGTGTTCTTCGTCAGCGGCGAGGTCAGCCCATGCCGGAGCACCAGCCCCCAGCCGGGCTTCTCGGAGGAAGAGGAGGAGGAGGAGGGAGGAGGAAAGCGGCGGGCCGGCGGCGAGGAGAGGGCGCCCTCGCTGGTTCCGCCGCCCCACCGTGTCGGCCGGAGGGACCGGACCAAGTCCAGCCCCACCAAGATGCTGGTCGTGCAGCAGAGGACTCGCATGAGCGTCAGCGAGTCGGAGGTGCGGTTTAGCAGCGGCGGCGGTGGCTGCAGCAACTCGGAGCCGGAGGGCCGGACGCGCTCGGGCTCGCAGAGCGACATTCCGTCGCCGCTGCCGCGGACTCCCAACTGCGAGAACGCCCGCTACGCCAAGTACGCCACCATCGGGCACGCCGGGGCGGCGCCCCGCAGCAGCATCCTGCGGCGGGTGCAGACCATGCCCACCATGGAGGAGCCCAGCGGGCAGCGGGGCCGGAACGGCCAGCGCCAGCCCGCCGCCGGCGCTGGTGCCGGCGCCACCAAGCTGCGCAGCAACAGCGACGCCAGCTCCAAGCCGCACCGGGCCGTCTCGCCCAACCCCAGCCTGGCCCGCTGCCAGTCGCAGAGCACGCCCGAGCGGCTGCGGGCCCACTCGCTGCGGGAGCGCTCCACCTTCGGCCGGCGCTGCGACAGCAACGAGAGCGGCCGCAGCAGCTTTGGCACCAAGAGCCGGAGCGAGAGCTTTGCCACGGACACCACGCAGACCAGCGGCATCAGCTCGCTGCACTCCAACCCCAGCAGCCCGCCGCCCGAGTCCTCCAACTCCAGCGTCAACACCATCACCAGCAGCCTGACTGTCAAGGGCGTCCACTCCTCGGACACCTTGCGCCGCAAGCACAACCTGACCCGCACGCCCAGCTTCATGAAGCGCCTCTCCAAGACGGTCTCCTCCAACTTCAACACGCCGTACTCCAACGTGCTGGAGACCAGCGCCGTCTTCACCACCAGCAGGGACGCCCATGGCTACGCCGCCCTCAAGGCCCTGCGCATCCACCGCCAGGTGTCCGGGGAGGCCGCCGGCAAGAAGGCCCACCGGCCTGCCTCCATCAGCAGCCACGATGAGCTGGCCTACCACGTGGAGGAACGGAAAAAGGGACTACTGGTGGAGTAAGTCTAACCTCCTCTCACTCTCTCTCTCTCCCCTCCCTCCCTCTCTCCCTCTCTCTCTCTTTCCCCTCTCTCCCCTCTCTCCCTCTCTCACTCTCTCCCCTCTCTCCCTCTCTCCCTCTCTCTCTCCCTCTCTCTCTCCCCTCTCCCCTCTCCCCTCTCCCCTCTCCCCTCTCCCCTCTCCCCTCTCCCCTCTCCCCTCTCCCCTCTTTCCCCTCTTTCCCCTCTTTCCCCTCTTTCCCCTCTTTCCCCTCTTTCCCCTCTTTCCCCTCTTTCCCCTCTTTCCCCTCTTTCCCCTCTTTCCCCTCTCTCTCCCCTCTCCCCTCTCCCCTCTCCCCTCTCCCCTCTCCCCTCTCCCCTCTCCCCTCTCCCCTCTCCCCTCTCCCCTCTTTCCCCTCTTTCCCCTCTTTCCCCTCTTTCCCCTCTTTCCCCTCTTTCCCCTCTTTCCCCTCTTTCCCCTCTTTCCCCTCTTTCCCCTCTTTCCCCTCTTTCCCACTCCCCTCCCCTCTCCCTCCATTCCTCTCTACCTTTCCCATCTCCCCCTCCCTCCCCTCTCTCTCTCCTCTCCCTCTCTCCCTCTCTCCCCTCCCTCTCTCCTTCTCTCCCTCACTCCCCTCTCTCCCTCTCTCCTCTCCTCTCCCTCTCTCCTCTCCTCTCCCTCTCTGCCCTCTTTCCCTCTATCCCTCTCCTCCACTCTCTCCCCCTCTCTTCCTCCCTTTCTCCCCTCCTTCCCTCTCCCCCTCTCTCCTCCTTTCTCACCCTCTCC
Organism: Luidia sarsii; assembly: GCA_949987565.1. Classification (NCBI taxonomy): domain Eukaryota; kingdom Metazoa; phylum Echinodermata; class Asteroidea; order Paxillosida; family Luidiidae; genus Luidia; species Luidia sarsii. The sequence goes on from OX465113.1 coordinate 9,466,385, forward strand.
CCCTCTCTCCCTATCTCTCCATCTCCCCCTCTCTCCCTATCTCTCCCTCTCCCCCTCTCGTCATCTCCCCATCTCTCCATCTCTCAAAGTCCTCTAATACCTCTGCGCTGCTCCAATGTCTGTCTCTTCCCAGCCGGACGGTGAGCATCACCTCCCTGGATGTCATACGAGGGGTTCCCAAGCCGCGCTCCAACACACAGAGTCAGTCCCAGTCAGCGGAATACCTTGGCCTGTGCCTGCCCGTGGACGTCAGCCTGATATTTCATGTGAGCCTCAATCTTGATTCCATATCCACTGATCCATATCCAGGGCATGTATGACTCTGCAATGAGGAGCCACTCCCTGCAATGCATCCATTGACATCAGTCCTTGGCCATGTGGGGCCAATCACTCTGTTGAGATCATCTCCTCATCTGGTCTTCGGACAGTCCTGGTTTTTCTCATCCCGTCTCTAGGGGTCCATTCAGTCACTCGGATGGTCCATCTAATCCAGGGCCCTTTTTTCCAGGCTTCGGCTCCGGCTTTGTCTCTGTTATCCCAAAGCTGAAAACACAGGTTGGAGGTCTTTGTTGAAGTCGAAACTTTGCATCCTTTTTCAAAATGCAGCATAACATTCAAAACAAAGCCAAAGGTCTTCCGTTTTCAACCCTTGTACTTAAAAATGGATGAAAGAAATGGAGACAAAGCCGGAGCCTGAGCCTAAGCCGTACTTTGGAAAAGGGTTCTAAATACCTGCCACCAAACTGTAGTTCTTACTGGGTAATTTTGGGGTGTGTTTTTATTTAAGGGAGATGGCCAGGGATCATTGAGAGGAGCATAAGAATTTTTTTTTTTAAGTTGGGAAAAGAGATTGGACAATCGTCTGAATTAAATCAGGGATGTGATCCCTGGAGATATACGGCAGTTATTGGTTGAAATGCTCCTGACTGGCCCCCCCACCCTGACAAAGACCAGTTGACTATTAGGGAAGGCCACCATCTAAGGGCTAAAAGCGCTGGTGTGCAAAACCCGGTCGAGTCAAAGTTTTCTTTGCCATTTTCCAAAAGTTGACTAAAGTGACATGCAATGATTACTGCTTACTGACTAAAAATGCCTAAAAACTGACGGCCTGACGGTTTGATTCTACCAAGACTAGTTGATTTTTTTGGAGGCCACCGTCGAAGGGCTTGATAGCTCAGATGGGAAGAGCACTGGTTCGTTAATCCAGAGGTCTCGGTATTATTATTATAATTATTATTATTTTTTAAATATGACAAAAGTTCCTAGTTAGTTCTTTTTCCTGTATTTGTTTGATTATTTTTTTGTTGGTCGACCCCACCCCCCGCACCCCTCCCTCTCACCCCCTTCTCTCAGACGGACGAGTCGCAGTACCGCGGCGGACGGCGGCCCCCCTCCCGCACCTCCTCCAGCACCTCCGGCTTCCAGGACTTCAGCTGCCTGGACCCCTCGTCGCTGGTGCCGGACGGCCGGCTGCGGCACGGCGGGGCCCCGGACGGCGCCGAGAACCTCCAGTCCTCGTCGGCCGGCGCGGCCGGGGCCGAGGTGTCGGAGCTGACGGAGCCGCCGGCCGACAGCAGCTACGACTTCCGCAGTCGCAAGGGCAGCGGCATCGGCGGTGGCATTGGGGGCCGGGGGGAGGTGGAGTTCACGGAGAACACCAAGCACCTGGCCGAGCACTGCCTCGTCTGCACCAAGATGAGAGCACGGAGCATCTACGAAGCAGACGACGACGGTACTTACCTCCCTTTAACCCTTTGACAGTCGCTGTAACGAATGCCAATCCACCGAATATTCGGCTATATTACAAACATGCCCTTTGGCTCCGTTTTTGTTGTTGTACAAAATGTGTGGCTGCAACTGCTATAACGAACAACCGCTATACCGAACAATTTTCGCGGATCCCGGGATGTTCGTTATCGCCACGTTCCACTGTATGCCACAATTTGCCACACATTGGTTTTTTCTGGTGGTGTGTTGTGGTATACAGTCCTCTACACACACATGCTTGTGGTATTTTGTGGTATACGGCCCTGCACCCACTTATGCAGTGTGGTAGGATAAGGCCCATATATGCCACAGCATACCATAACAAGATGTGTGTTTTTTGTGGTATATAGGCTTTCAGGCACTGCCTGTGTAGTGCTGTGCAGGTAGGATAAGGCCCATATACCACAATATACCAGTGTGTTATTCTGTGGTATAAAGGCTGTCAGGCACTGCCTGTGCTGTGCTGTGCATGGTAGGATAATGCCCATATACCACAATATACCACAGTGTGGTTTTTGTGGTATATACCGTAGGCTGTCAGGCATTGCGTGGTAGGATAAGGCCCATATACCACAGTGTGGTTTTTGTGGTATTCTGTGGTACATGGTTGTGAGCCTGCACCCCTGTGGTTTTTTTTTTTTTTAAATGCCCGACTGGCTGTCTCTCTTGCTGCTGCACTTTGCTTCTTGCGATCTTCCTGTCTGTTTCTGTTCTTGACATTCTGCCTTTGAGCAAGGTCCTGCTGGGATCAAACCAGACCCTCTCAATGTTTATGTTTCAAATTTTGGTTTGTGACAAAAACTTCCAGAGTTTCTCTGTAATTCTGCGATATTTCATTTTTTGTGTGTGACAGAGGATAACCGGTTGCGGTCTATCAGCGAGGCGGAGAGCGCCCTCCCGGCCACCCGGCCTCGGCTGCGAGGCTCTAGTGCGGCCAGCAGTCGCTACACGCCGACCAGCGCCGACATGTCGTCCACCAGCACGGGCAGCGGGAACAGCTCGGACTCGAGCCACTCGTCCCGCATGCGGCAGGACACGGCCAGGGGCAGGTCCCTCATCCGCAAGGAGGTGCTCCGCCTCGTCATCAACCTCAGCAGCTCGGTGGGCATGAAGGCGCAGGAGCAAGGCTTGCTCAGGTGAGGGGCGGAGGTTCTGATGGAGGTCTTGTTATCCCCCACCCAACCCCGACCCTAATACTGACCCCGATCCTGACCCCGACCCCAATCACAACCCCAACCCCAACCCCAACCCTGGCCCCGACCCTGGCCCCGACCCCGACCCCGACCCCGACCCTGACCCCGACCCCGACCCCGACCCCAACCCCAACCCCAACCCCAACCCCAGCCCCAGCCCCAGCCCCAGCCCCAGCCCCAGCCCCAGCCCCAGCCCCAGCCCCAGCCCCACCCCAGCCCCAACCCCAACCCCAACCCCAACCCCAACCCCAATCCCAACCCCAACCCCAACCCCAATCCCAACCCCAACCCCAATCCCAACCCCAACCCCAACCCCAATCCCAACCCCAACCCCAACCCCAACCCCAACCCCAACCCCAACCCCAACCCCAACCCCAACCCCAACCCCAACCCCAACCCCAACCCCAACCCCAACCCCAACCCCAACCCCAACCCCAACCCCAACCCCTACCCAAACCCAAATCCAAACCCAAACCCAAACCCAAACCCAAACCCAAAGGACATGACCTGACTGTGTCATGAAACTGAAGCAATCCAACCACCTCAGCCATCCAGCCCGAACTGTTTTCTGTGTAAATTGACGGTTTTTGTCTCATCTTGTTTTTTGTTCTTGTTTTTTTGTAGCTTGAAGGAGAAATTCCCGACCACCTTTGAGGATGTCTGTCTCTACTCGGACGTGGCCTACCTCCTGGGCAACTGCAGCTTTCGCCTGTCCGCACGCCACTTCATCCAGGAGCTGTTTCAGGACCTGAAATACTCGGAGGTAAATGATCCACTGAGGTTCGCAGCCGACCCCAAAACTGTCCAGTTGCCCATGAACTTGGACGCAGCCCGGCTGGAGTCAATTCCCCAATAGACTTGTGTGTGTCACTGCAAGACACAGCCGTTGATTTTTGGGACGCAGCCCGGCTGCAGCCAATTCCCCAATAGACTTGCGTGTTGCTGCAAGACACAGCCGTTGATTTTTGGGACGCAGCCCAGCTGCGGTCAATTCCCCAATAGACTTGTGTGTGTCGCTGCAAGACGCAGCCATTGATTTTTGGGATGCAGCCTGGCTGCAGTCAATTCCCCAATAGACTTGTGTGTGTCACTGCAAGACATAGCCGTTGATTTTTGGGATGCAGCCTGGCTTCCAGCCAGTTCCCTGGTGAATTTCAGTGCCGCTAGAAGCGGTAGCCGTTGAATTTTAACGACTGCGGCTTGCAGGCCTTATGCCGTCAGATTTGGGGACACGGCCCGGCTTCAGCCGATTCCCCCGGTAGACTTTGTGTGTACCGCAACTAGCCGCAGCCTCAGCTGATTCCCGGACCTCTCTGCTCCCCTCCCCTCCCCTCCCCCCCTCCCTCTTGCAGCTATTTGACGAAGCCAAAGCCATCCAAGGCGTGGAGGAAGCCGGCAAGCAGCTGGAGGAGACTAGCAACCTTCTCGCTGTCGTCTGCCAGTAAATCCCGTCAACCGTCCGGGGGGAAAGAGGAGGAGTGTCACTTTGGTTTGTTTGTAAAAAATTTAGCCGGGGGCATTTTTTTTTGCAGATCGGACGGATAAGCGGAGTGAAGTGAGATGGACTGGTTGTATTGCTCCGCCGAAAAAAAAAAAAAAAAAAAAAAAAAGTGGACCATGATTGTGTTGCTTGGGAACAAGTGGAAGAATGTTGAGTATGTAGGAAGTTGAAAAAAAAAATGGCAATGACAACTTAAACCGGACCGGGATTTGAACCCGAGACCTCTGGTTTTGCTTACCAGCGCTCTTTATACCATCTTGACTGTCCGGAGTCATTACGTCAAGCCGCGATCGACTCGGGCACGACCGTGGCGACAACTTGTTCACGCTTTTTCCAGCGATTTGCTACCGACATTATTTTGTGGACAACTTTCAAAGCTTTCTACTGCTGTAGCCCGGTTTGCAACAATTGGTTGCCCGGATCTGACTGAACGTAGGGATGTGATCCCTGGAGACATAACAGCAGCTAATGGTGGAATGCTTCTGTCTTTGAGAAAGGTCCTGCTTGGATCTTGACTTCAAAGTCATCGGTTTCAGGCCTTGACAAACAGAAATGGCTACATTCAAGACTCACTGTCCACATGATGCATGCAAAGCAACCAACAGTTCGCCACTGCCGTCTTGTGGTTTTGTCTCGGTGAATTCGTGTTGAGAGCAAGGAGTGTGCATCTGGCGCTGCGCTCGCAGCACGAACGACTGGGCTGCTGCGGAAGTAGCATGAGCCACCACTCACGGCAGCGAGGGTGACCTCGGCAGGAAGTGACCTCCGACCTTGACGGCGAACAGCATCCAGCATGCCCAATTGTCCGACCATCTTCGAAAGCCACATCTACCGATTGCCCGAGCCCAGTCTTGGTGTATTAGTGCCGACCGCCTGATGTCTCCTGTGGGTTTTGTTCTTGGAATTGACCGAGCGCGTGGATTTCCGAAGTCACTACCAGTCTTTGAAGTTCAGGCAATAGCATTTTAAAACCAAACAAAAAAATCGCATTCCTTCTGCATTGCTTTGGACGAAATCCTGGCCGAAGCATTGTTAATCATTTTTTTCTAAGTACTTACGACACCTCTGCAAATTTTTCCAAGCAAAGTGTCCCCATTGGTGAATGAAACTGCAAAGCAACAGTTGACTTTTCACGGCAGTCAAACGAGAGGCTTGACTGCACTCCGAGATTGTAAAAGGCAAAAACATTCAGAGGGCGACCACAGGGATCATAACTAAGGTTTAAAATTTGACCTTGACCGAGCGTTAACGACCAAAGAAAAAAAAATATGAAAGAAAGAAATTGTGATGAAATTAATTTATTCAAGCCTGATAATCACTGTACAGTTATTCTTAGGACGTATATTAATGACAGGTTTCCTGAAGAAAAAAAAAGAAGAAAAAACATCGTGAGAAAAGAGAAGAGTGAGTTTATCAGAGTTTAGTCTCTAGTAGTTTACGTCACTTCTTCATTTTGTTTTTGCATAGTGCTGCCATAATTAAATTACCCTATAATAATGACGATAACAAAAAACAAATGAATATATTAAGGTGAATACTTTGTGTGTAAAAAAAAGTAGATGTTTATTTTTTAAGGGAGAGAAAGAGAGATGCGAAGATCAATGGAATCGTGTCTGTGTGTCAGTGTCGCATTTGCCTAGGTTTGCCCCACGCACTTTCTTTCTTGATGTCAATCTTCTCTGTAGAGGAAGATTTTTGTCTCGCTGACTTCATACTCATAGTGTTTTTTTTTTTTGGACAGTTTTTTTTCTTCAGCTCGCCAGCAAAAAACAAAGGTGAGCTCCGAAAAAAGGGCACAAATTCTGAGGAAATTTTGTGCAACTGATTTCACGGTTTTAATCCAGTGCAATAATTTAGCCAAATTAATAAGTTTAATGATAGTTGTTTAGTATCTGGGCGTAACTAGGTTGGAAGTCCTCTTGTGTGCATTGTCTGGCGCCCTCTGTTGGCTAGGCGTATCCTGCGGGAGCCAGTTCACAGTCACACTGGCTGCGGCTTCAAATTGTACAGGGGCCCTATGGAAGCCGCCAGTGTAGCGGCAGTAGCCACTTCCCATATATGTGCTTGGTGTATCCAGCCATAGCCAATTGAATTGGGATTCTTTCTCTGGATCCTTAGCGACACGGAAATGTTACTCAGAACAGGGCGGGTTAAAGAGTATCAGGTTTTTAGGGGCGGTGTGACTGACAAGAGTCATTCTTTATCTCATCATCTGCTTGCAAGGCCATTTTGTCCGTCACTATCACATTCCTAGGCTTTGTCAATAGAGGGCAGTGTCTATATTTAGGGGCAGGTGGGGCAGAAATACAAGACTTGTCACCCATTCCTCAAATTGGCCTTTTCGCTCCTGCAGACTTTCGCTCCTGCAACTGTTCAAGGGCAACTCCGACCAACTTGGGGGGGGGGGGGGGCTGGAGTTAGCAATTATGTATAGGGTAATTGGCCAAAAGATGGGGAAACAATAATATTAGCAACACCTTTTCAGCCATTTCCCAAACGATGCGAAATTCCAACATGATGATCAGCATTGCAGCCTCTGATTTTGTTTTTTAACCAGAACAATGATTGTGTTTTGGGTTTTTAGAAGAACACACGTTCATCCCCTCCGATAACTCATATAATCTCCGATAACTGTATTCCTTTGTTCAACATATTTCTCTAACTGAAATGATCATACAAATTATACAAATTCAATTTTATCAACACCAAGTGAGATACATTTAGACTTTTGCTCAGCACTTCGTGGCTCGTTAATTCACACTCAAGGCCAACCAAGCTGCCAACTTGTTATAGTTGCTTAGAAATGCTTATCCGAAGAAAAAAACCCCGAAGACTGCACCACATTAATTATCAACTGAGCGCCAGTCACAAGCACTATGCGTCACGTGTAATCTTAGCTGGTAACCTGAGCGCTGTAGGCACTATGCATCAAGTGTAATTTTGGCTGGTAACCCGAGTGCTTTTAGTGACATGCAATTTCGACTCGAGCGCATGTTCTGACATTGCTCTGACAAGTCAGAAGCAGTGAAGAGAACATGAAAAAAATCCACGAATTTGTTTATCCACGATTGGCTGAAAAACAGCCCTTTTTCATCCTTTGTTGTGGTTTTTTTTAGGGATGGGTACCTGTTTAATTTGAATTCAGCTGTTGGAAATAGTCGGACTGGATACTACGGGGCTTATGAGTAACGCAGTGGCTGTTGTTACGGCAGTCGTCCGTGTGGTTCCCTGACTTTATTGTATTTCGTCAGCATTGCAGGCTGGTTGAACCAGTCTATTAGCTGATAGTCTGGTTCCAAGAGCTAAACATCCTGACAAATACTGTGAAGTCAGGGAACCACACGGACGACTGCCGTAACAACAGCCACTGCGTATCAGTAAACATTGTTTACCTATACATCCCTGGCCAACATCTGTCCCTTGTACCCGAAAAACAAAGCTCGCAAAATGATCTAAATTCGGAGGAATTTCTTTAACAAAAATTGGGTGGGGGCACATTACATAAATTGTAATCATGCACCAGAAAGTGTAAATAACTTTATTTTTCCCTTTCTTTGTTTTTTGCAAAAGCTGAAATGGAAACTAATTAAAGACACAACACCACTCGAATTTGACTGCAAAGAGGTCCCTTTGTAAGTTCTGTAAATATGCAGAGAATAATTTGAGAAATTTTTGATACATGTATATGTCTTTTTATAACGATCACGTTTTGAGGAGAAAATTGTCCTCTAGCTAAAAAGTCAACTCGCCCTTTATTTTCAATGTATTACTTAAGAGCCTTTGGTTTTTCATCTTTCTAGCTGTACCGTTCACTTAAAAGTGGGGAGCTTTTTCCTCTGCAAAGAAAAAGTTTGCATTTCGTCCTAAGAGGCTTGCTAGCAGCTGTACCTTTCATGATCTGTGTTGATTAGGGTTGATTGAACCTATTTAGATAGAACAAGTCATTATTCGGGGTTTTGTTTTTGATTTTGCTCGCAATGCATTCGTACATGCAATAGCCGTCGGACACTGTCGACTCCCCCTGCTTTCAAAGCCGCGTTCCCGCTGGAATTTTGGTTTCTCGTCCACGGTATTTTATCACGACTTTCCGGAAAGTAATCCTACATTTGTTTTGGTTTCTTTAAGGTCGCGGTAACTTGACAGGAATGCTAATTCACCCATGGTTTACCTCAGGCTGTCATACAATTTAATTGTGCTATTCTTCAGCAAAGTCGCGGTAGTTTGACGGGGGAAAAGTCCAATAGGGACACGGCTTTATACTTACAATTTGATTTCCAGTTTTCCAAGTATGTATTCTTTCTTGACTTTTGTTTATGCTGCCGCTCTACGATGTAATCACCGTTCTCTTCATTTTTCATAATGTGTTGGACATCCAAGTGGTCAGCTCCAAATCAATGGCTCCGGCTATGTCTGTTGCATGGGAGTATAGATGCACCCGTAAGCCACAGTCGTAGCCGACAGTTATATCCCCGTTTTTTGAAATGTATGAGAAGCGTATGAAAACAAAATTGGACCGAGATTCATCATGTAAAGGATCGCGGAGCTCACCCTCGACATGTTTGTTTTGTCTCGACTGGCCGGCCATCCAAGCCAGCAGTGCTAAATCCCTGGTGGCCGTGCATCGTTTGGTGGTCAATAATTTCGGAAATTGCCGTACACGTCCGTTCGTGGTGCAGTGCAGTGTAGGATGTAATCATTCTGATGTGGCCAGTTAGGCTACGTTTTTTTCTGGTGCCATTTTAGCGGCCAGATGCCATTTTAGAAGCCATGTGTCATTTTAATGGCCAGATGACTTTTTAGAAGCCGTGTTTCACTTTAATTATCAGATGCCATTTTAGTAGCCAGGCGACATTTTAGTATCCAGGCGACATTTTAGTGGCCATTGGCATTTGTGGCTGGCTGCATGAGAAACCCCTTTCTTTGAAATCTGTCATAATGGCCTTTTGGCAGATTTTTATCTGTTATGATTTTGGTGGGTGTAGTGAATGTTGTTGGTTGACTGTACAATGCTTTTGCTCTTTACTTGGTACAGTACATGTAGTTCAATTATTCTGCCTTGTCAGGGGCAATTTGCATTGGCTCCCAACTCTTAGCGCGTGGGCTTGTTAGAGCGCCCTCTGTCACCACTGACGAGAAAAAAACAACTCGTAGTGAGACCTCCGAAAGATGGGAAGCACTATCTGGGTTCCAGCCGGATAGGTCATGAATAATTTAAATTATGACGTATATGAATAATGTACATTACTGCACAATGTACAGTGTACATGTACATAATGTACTTCACTTCTACGTCACTTTGTTGAATTATTCATGACCTACCCGGCTTGAGCCCAGATAGTGCTTCCCCCGAAAGATGACCTCGACGTGAATACGTTAATTCCTTCAATCCACACCACCAGATCATTATCTCAAGTATATAGCGTTGATTTAACAGCGCGACGGCCAGAAAAATCAGACTCGCCTTCTCATGAATAATTATGTAACCTCCATCATGAATATTCATTGCAGGCATGGTGTGGCGTATTACGCCAAGTAAACTAAATCTTTACCAACGAAGGATTTATTGTAAAAGAACTCATCATGGGCATTGATTTGTATTGATACCATCATAACCAACTGTGGAATGTTCACATACCAAGATTATTCTAGAACTACTTAAGGTTAATACTGGATGTTATTTTTGGATTCGCTAGGCATACGTTTCAGAGAAAAAACTGCTGTAGGACGGTATATATTAACTTCTTGGTTCTGCGATGTCAACATTAATTTTGTTTACCAATAGGTGAAGATTTGTCTTTATTGGTATGCATCGCTAGTTCAGTGTTGATCTTGCCTCTTGACGTCCTGCCCAAACTTCCCCCCTTTTTGCTCACTCACGGGAAACCGTACAAGACAAAGTGGATGGTGGGCAGATCAGTTTCATTTGTATAGCAGTAATTGCTGTGGTACTTATGGAGCACCGTACAAGTTTGCTTTTTTTGGAGAAGATAGTGCGTAGACCTTACGTGTATAACGTCATTTCTGTAGAGCGCCCTCACCTAGAGGTCGGAGAAGCTAGTCCATTGGTCAGTCTATGGGAATGGCTATGGCTCGCGGCTTCCATAGGTCCGCGTGTGAATTGGAGCCGTAGCCAATGAATTCGTACACGGCCCTATGATAACAGTTCACCTCAAAGATATTGAGGGATACGGACGCCAATGCGTTCAGTCCTTTAGTGCGTTTTCACCGCGTTCGATTAGCTTCCCCCGGATAGACACGGGTTAAACTATGAGTGGCCCTGCTTCCGCGCTGGCTAAGGCCGTGTCCGTAACGGGCTTCCAGAGCTACGGCTAGGGCTATTGTCTTCGCATCTCCGTGTATTTCCAATGGGGGAAGACTTAGACCTAGCTCTAGACGCCCGTTTCGGACACTACCTTAGTTAGGGATGATGACGTCAGAGCCAACCACGGCTGACCCGGGTGGACTCGTGAAATTGCTAACCGAACGCACCCTCCCAACATGTCCCTGTCGCGTCACCTAACGTCACTGCCGAAACCCCCAAGACACCACAACTCGTCGCATCTCAGAACCGCTGTTTCAACATATTATGACTTGGGTTCTTTTAATTTTATCAAATTCTCGAGAAATGCAGCTTAAAGTGTGTCCATGGTTGCTGGATCTGAAATCCAAGACGTGAAATGTATACGTGCAAAGTGTGAAACACAATGATATTAAACCTAAATCGTAGAAAACATTGACAAGTCACAATAAACAGTCGTTGATGCATTACTCCCCTCGATAGTATGGTGGGCAATATTCACAATTATTCTGCCCATCGTTCTTTTTGTATAATTATTGACTCCCTTAATTTGTTGTCACTGATAAACCAATGAACGGTTTGTATAGGCCTATACCTGCCATTTAGCCGAGATACCTTGAATAACTAAGATAATTCAACCGGGTTTTTTTTTAATGGAATGTGAAGCCAGTTATCGTGGCTACTATGCTCTATGATACAGGCCCTCTTAAAGTAAACCTGGCTTGTACTGCACAGCACCCGTGTACAACTCAAACTAAAGAATTACAAGTATCCCCAATCATGAAAATAAAATATTGGATAGATGTTTTCAGCAATAAAATGCTGGGTCGTTTCCTCGTGTATTTTGTTCGTTTGAATCTGCACTCTTTCGTTTTGGTGCCCTCTTTTTGCTGTGATCGTAATCTGCTTTTTTAACATTTCTTAAACATTCGGGTACCCGGTTCCGGAAAAAAAAACCACCCGATTTTGCCCAGGTCTCGAAACGTCAGGCCCACTAAATTTTTAGATTTGCATTTTGGTAATTCTAGTCAGTAAGCAGTTTGCAACATTTTGTTTATATCACTTTAATTAAGATTGTAAAGATTTCAAAGTTTTAATCGAAAACACCTTTAAAAAACAACAAAACTTTTTTGAGTGACTTGAATATGTTGCAAACTGCAGAGCAAGGATGCTTAGTGATTCAATGATGATCACAAGATAAATCTCGAAACTGAAGTCAAAGGCCGTTGTTTATACTCTTTCCTACGTGGGGAAAAAAAATCTTCTGACCTCACGGAGGAAGCCAAACATTTACAGTTGCAGATTCCACCGTCGAGTTGTTTTCAAGCGCGATTTATTATGGAACCCACTTCCTGTCGATTTCATTGTGTGAAGGTTTATGTGTATTCATAAGACCACCGGCTGTAGATTACTTTTGGCACAACGTCCTATGAAAAGGACACTCGGATATGACGATACAAAGAGCCACGCAAGACAAAAAACACTACCAGAGAAATTGAAAAATTATGACCAAGTATTTTTTCCTTTACGCTTGTCTAAATTGGTCGACTATCAAAGCAGGTAGTTTTTGATGCATCATGGGCAGTGTTATAGCTAGGGTATTTTTAGTGGTGGTTCAAATTTCACCAACAAGAAGTCGCTCTCGTGAACGAAGCCTCACGATTAGCGACTGCGGTCAAAATGATAGCATGTACTGTTATTACATGTACTGTTAAATTAAATTAATTAATCACATAAAAATGATTAATTAATTAATCAGATTAACTTTACTGCAAGTTTTGTTGTTAGTCATGTACAGTGTATAAATAATTTATTAACAAGTAAACTGAACAACAAAACTTGAAGAATAATGTACATGTACATGTTTGAATTGACTGTGTGCACTCGGTACATGTGGAATGATTAGTAGACTTTCGCCAGCCCTTACAGTTGTTTTCTAACAAATAAACTAATGTTTATTACAGTTATACTAGCGATGTTTCAAGTTTCGCGGTCAACTAAAGTGTATTTTCCAAAATTCTGGAAAATTTGAGAAGGATTTCAATTTTTCATTCATTTCTTGAGATATCGGAAGTTGAAATCTTTAAAATCGCTCCGTGTGGCCGCGGTAGATCGAGCCAAAATGACGGAGAAAAAAAGAGAGTCAAACTAGCGTTTTTCGACCGCCGTCCAAATTTGTCAATTTTACCCTCAACTTGAAGCCTGTATTCTCTGATTTTTATTCATACATTTTGTACCACTATCAAAATTAATAACGAAGGGAATAATATTAAACTACGCGGAAACAACATTCGGAGACAAACGATGAAAGTAGCGTAATTTAGTTATGACCAATTTCCATTCGCAACGTTACCGAGGTTGGCAAGTCTAGGTGTGGTTTCCGCCTCTAGGTATAGCCATAGCGACACTACAGGAGCAGTAGGGCCGAAACCAGCCTACGCGCGGCACATGTGACATGACACAACACGTCTTTGCACACACTGTATACTGCACAGTGCACGTGCACAGCGGCCACATGGCTGCATGCGAGTTACGACTACGATCACGCTGCGCTACTCAAGCCTGATCGGAACTTCCAGAACAAGTATTAGCGAGACGGTTACGCTACAAAAAAATACAATTTATTTTACTACCGAAACCAAACATAGATTGGGGTAATAATGGGGTGAACATAGTGCCGGTCGGAAGCATTGTTTTTCACCAGGAGTGGTGGACGGAAATTATCCGTGGTGGTCGGCCCCGTCCACCGCCGACCAGCGTAGCTATAACACTGATCATGGGCCTTTTTTCCAAATAAGGCTTATTATAGGCTCAGGCTTCGTCTCCGTCTGACAAAGCCTAAAAAAAATCCAGGTTGTGGTTTGTTTCCAAATGTGAAGGTCTGTTGGCTTGATAGGTAACAGGGTATTCCCCTAGAAACTGGGGCCGAACGCTTGTTTCTAGATGCCTGTGATATTATAATAAACATTTCATAATGTTGTAAAGCGCCATTCCATCTAGATCATGGACCTAACACAAGATAATTAGAAACTAGAAATAATTAGAAATTAGGGACTGAACGGGATACAATTAGTAGGTTTTCATGTGCTTTTTAAAGGACGAAATGCTGTTCAGTCATCTGATGTTTGTGGGTATAACGAGTAAGGTAAATACGAACGAATCCTAAGCCCGAGCCTAAGCTTTCATTTCGAAAACGGCGCAGAAGGGACATTGCAAATCGCAAATATCTGCAAAGATATTTGCAATTCGCACATTTTGTCGCAAATATGTGCGCAAATATTTGCGACAAAATGTGCAATTCGCAAATTTTGTCGCAAATATTTGCGCACATATTTGCAAATCGCAAATTTTGTCGCAAATTTGTGCGCATATATTTGCGACAAAATCTGCGAATTGCAGATTTTGTCAACCTTGGTCAAAGGTCGCGTAGTGCGCTGTGGCCAACCCCCCCCCCCCCACAAGGTTACAGCACAACGTGAAATGGGCCTGACACTGTGACTATAATGCCGAGTCTCACGGTGTCACGGAACATTCACAGCCCTGTTCTTCAATCTCCGTAAATTATACCTTTCCATTCGTTTACAAAGTAAGAAAACTTCAAAAATCCGTTCGTGACTGTCAACAATACTCCATACTCCAAGTCCCATCGTTGAGCCGGGTCTAACACTGTGTGTAGTAACCATCAGCGGTTTCTTCTTTTTGTGGCCCTCTAGCTTCTTTGAAAAAAAATTGCGACAAAATCTGCGAATTGCACATACTTATAAATCGCACAATTCAGCCACAAAAAATATTGCACTGTCTGCGCTCCATACACTTTGCCGAGCGTACACACAGTCCACTCTGAGGCAGTGAGGGGGTCGGTGTCAGTTCAACTTCTGAGGACTCGGATCAACGTCGCGTCCAGATTTAGCATGTTTATGTGTCGCTGAAGCCGGTGGTAAGTACGTATTTCCTTCCCACATTCGCATTGTTTGTTTTTCCTGAACATTAGCCCGGCCCATTGTTGGGTCAGACGGTAATATTGGCCGCTGGTGTCGGGCGGTGGGCTGGAGTTTCAAGTCCAGTGTTGTCAGGGTTTGGGCAAAAAGTGGAGCTGTTTACCGTAATTCAATCATTATTGTCTGTCGTCTGCTGCTCGTGGCTCGTGAAGTTGTGGTGAGGTTTTTTTTGTCAGGTCTAATTACCTGCCTCTGTGATTTCTGCTACTAAATAATTGTTGTATTGATGTCTGACGATAACACACCTCTTTGTTTCTTCATTAAGAAAACTTCCATATGCCGCCGGTTTTTCTGTTAAACTACAGTAGGTAAATTACATGTAGTTTAGTTTAGGCTTAGTTGGTTCATGGTTGGTTGTCACATTGAGGAATCAGGAGCATGTGTGGCGGGCGCAGTGTGTTACAAATTACTGGATTAGGGCATAGGAATTAGGATTTGGGTCACTTATTTTATTGTGCTCGATATTCCATGGATATACCATTACCAAGTACCATAAAGCTCCATAGATATGGTAAATTACTAATACTATACAGGCCATTGTACAGTACATGTTATGTACATATTGTACATGATAATGAATATGTACAAACAGTCATGTACATCACTACAACAATTAAATGTATTGTCCACATGATGTACAGTATGTGAACAGGTACTAGTGTGTGTACTGTACCGTGTACATGTACATGTGTGTACCGGTACACTGTACAGTACACATGTACTTGTAGACCCATTAGGCATTAGTCATTACCTGTTTTCAGCATGTAATTTGTACAATGTATGATTGTATGATTTGTTAGGCCTATTGATTACATGTACTACTAGTACTACTACTACTAGTAGTAGTACAGTACCAGTATTGTTTGGTTGGTTCATGATTCTACTTTGAGAGTTTGATTCAAGTAGTCATTACCATAATGATAAAATATGCATTATATGCAAATTTGGTTTATCATTCTGCCCAATGGGAATGAGACATGGGAAGGAGCTTTTGACCAATCGCAGCCTTTTATTTTGAGTTGGTCAAAGTTTCAACCAACATGATCACTTTCCTCCCCCAACCAAAAAACAAAAGTAGACACAAAATTGGCTTTTTACCAAATCTCTGTAATTTTAGGCGTGCTTTAACAAAGTCAGAAACAAAATGTCTGGCTGGCTTGTTTGCACTTGCTTTTCTTTACAGCTCAAAATAAACCAAATTTGTTTCTTTTAAAATCCCAAAGATAGTACTTATTAGAATTTCCCCAACATTTTTCACTCTTTCATTTTTCACTCTTTGCACAGATTTCAGCTCAAGCGTCCCTCTTTAACCGCCCCCATCCCCCCCCAAAAAAAAGGAGGTTAAAATCCTGAAGGAAAAATCATTAGATGTCAATCCTCAAAAGGTAGTATTGGTATTAATCTGAAGGTTAATGGATCTTGGATGTCTAGTGTTAATGGGTTTAACATACTGAACGGGCTTTATATGATTGTTCAACCTGTGTCTACATGTGTACATTATAGGAGATTCAAGGGCATTTTGACGGTCACCGAAATAATCCGTTTGGTCCCCTACAATTTTGAACATTTGCTCCAATGGCCTAACTTTATGATTATGTGAAGCTATTCGTGGTTCTTAATTTCATGAAGTTAAATGTTCTAGCATGCACCAGGAAATGTTATGTTAGTGTATATGTACATGTATGAGCTGTATTTTATTGATAATATTCAAGAAGATGGCTTGTACGATACTACATCTGTTCAGTACATATGTAGCACTGCATTTTTAAACGGATTTCTTGCCAGTGCACTCACACATGGTGGTCAACTCATCTACCGAAACCAGTATACAGTATGCACTGCCTTCATGGTAATTGTACAAAGTTTTAAAAATGGAGGTCCTGATGTTTCAGGGTTTTTCTGCCTCTGACTGTGAGGTCCTGGTAGGATTTAAAACACCAAGCCCTCCTAATTTTTGATATTCACTTTTTGGCCATTTTAGTCAGAAAGCAGTTTGCAACATTGTCATTTATTACTTGTACCACGGAGGTAGCTTGTACAAAGTCGTTTGGAAAGCTGGGAAAAAACACCATGACAAAGAGGACTTGAGGTCTCCTGCCCTCAGTCCTACTGTACTTAGCAGGGTCTTTCTCAAAAGGACCTTCCTAGCAGGCCCTTTCTTCAGCCCTTGAGAAAATTTCCT